>CAKALU010030458.1:2452-16298 GCA_916700995.1 Hozukius guyotensis | reverse complement strand
AGACACATAAAGGCTTCAAAATTCACGAGTGGGATATTTATTGATGTATTTTATGTCGTAGAACAAAACGTTAAAATCTCTTAAGCTTGTGTTAACCACAGACCTTATTTCAGGCATCCAACTAAAAACCCATTAAAAAAAAAACGTTGACTTCCAGACGAAGGAACCAGAAGTGCTAAAATGCTAACTCATTTCCAGGTTTTAGGACTCATTCCTGTTAATAAAAACACACGATACAACACAACTTTATTGATCACACCGTTGTCCAATGTGCCATCTCAATTATATAATAAATCCAGTTCCATTTTGTTTTCTATTGTTCTCTCTCTGGGAATGATGCAATGCTTTGTTGAGTAAGGTAAAAACAGAAACAATTTTTTTAATTAATTTTAAATTAAAATTATTATTTATTATTATTATTATTATTATTATTATTATTATTATTTAAAATTAATTTAATTTTTTAGTGAATATGAAGAAAAAAAATTGAAATTAATTGAAATTTAGGCTTGTAGCGTTTCTTTTCTTTCTTCTGCTAATCGGTGCGTAACTTATTTTAAAATGTTCTCATAAACATGTTATTCGAAATTATATAGAAGTACATTTAATGTTGTAACTGATGGTTTTTACTTTTGGTCTTGCATACCAGAAGAGGCATGTTATATGTTTTTGATGTCTTTTGGTGTCTTGTAATTCCATGTGGGATGAACCAAATGTTTGGCATGACACGGACACAAACAAACAACATTAAGACATAGAACATTAGATAAAACTCCAACATGTAAAACAACAAAAATAAAATAAAATAAAATATAATAAAATAAAATAAAATAAAATAAAATAAAATAAAATTAATAAAATTAATAAAATAAAAATAAAATAAAAGTAAATGTAAACTTCAGCAGCGCTACACCAGAACAATGTTGTCTGACATGTGAACTGTGTTGTTCTGTCCTGATCCCACACATGACGCTGCTGCTGGTGCTGACGTGGGACTGACCTACATGACCATATTGACGTATTGGCAGGCGTCTTTAAGGACTCTATAAGAAACTTCACGTAGAGAACACTCTCCTCCAGCTGTGGGAGTTATTGAGTTGATGTAATCATCTGCCCTTTTGGGATTATCCAGTCCAAAATCACTCTTCATCCAGCCAATCAGCAGCCAGTTCTCAACATCTGTCCTTGGTGTAACAGGAAAAAGAGTCTGGAAGCATCACACACACACAAGGGTTGCACAGCACGGCACATTACATGACATCAAATCCCATCAAAATCTGTGTGTGTGTGTGTGTTTATGTGCATAAGTGTGTTTCTGTTTGCGTGTACTTGTTATTGACGGCGATATTGAACAAAGGCTTTTAAACTGCTATTATCAGAGATTTTCCCATGACACTCCATTACTATCTTTCATTGTCAACTAATTTATATCAGCCAAAGTGATTCATGTACAATAAAACATAAACTACCGTTGCCCTTTTGTATTGCGTGCGATTGGCCGTCTATTGGTTACGCAACCCGGTGCTTTTTGGTTCTCTTGATTACCAGCTTGCTGACATAATAAGCCGGGCAAAATCACCCTCCAACCTTGTCATCAGGCCAAACAGCAGATCAATTGTTCCTCTAACAGTAGATTACCACTGATTCATGTCTTTTTTAGACCTTTGTCCCTTCCACTGCCTGTCTGGTTTTCCACCGCTGGTTGGCCTGAAGGTCCCTACGGCTAATCACTAGCAGTGACCTGATCAATAAGCTTTCATTACACAAAACTGTCTGGTCTGCTCCGTGCATTAGGGCAAGGCCAAAATTTGCAGGGAGAGATATTTGATTCTTCTGATTTTTAGCCATGCTAGCGGCGTGGCACTATGGATGACAACGTCAGTTGATCCCCCGCTTTGGTCCAGAAATGAAATTTGGTCCAGACATTCAGGTCACATTTTCAATTCAACCAACATTTGGTTTGTGGCCAAATTATTAAAAATTAATGCCATTCCCATCAGCCTCAGCTGTAGGCTACTGCTGCTAATTATCAAATGTTAGCATGCTAACATGCTAAACAAAGGTGACCCATGGTAAACACTACCTGCGCTGTAAACATCAGCATGTTAACATTGTCATAGAGTGGTGCAGGAATGAGTCTTAAAACCCGGAAATGAGTTAGCATTTTAGCATTTCCGATTCCCTCGTCTGGAAGTCAATGGGTTTTTTGAATGGGTTTTAAATTAAATGCCTGAAATAAGATCTGTGGTTAACACAAGCTTAAGAGAATTTAACGTTTTGTTCTATGACATAAAATCAGTAAATACCCCACTCATAAATTTTAAAGCTTTTACGTGTCTTAAAAAAGGCGGTTACTAAGGAGTGGCTAAATGGGACTACTAAACTTCATCACACCGACTCGTCCACCTTTACAGCCTCGTTGTGTATACTCGCGCTCATGCGACCGTGGTGTGGTTAATTTATAGCTTCTTCTTTTTTTTTTTTATAACGTTAGCTTTTTACTTCTGCCGATTGCATTTACACTTCAAAAATGATAAAAGTGGTGTTCATTTGGGAAGATTATCTTGCTGAACAAAACGTGTAAGTATCATAAACGTTTGTTTTCCACAGAGATAATTTTCTGCAATAATCCAAAACCCAATGGAAAAATCCCATTGGCTTTTTGTCGAGGGAACCCGTGCGATTCTAACTTCTGGGTTGGCCAACAAAAATTCGTCATCCCTGCACCACTCTATTGTGAAAGCATGTTGACGCATTTAGCTCAAAGCACCAATGTGTAAGTACGACCTCACAGAGCTACTAGCATGGCTCCAGACTCTATAGCCTTGTTGATTTTTTGGCGGGGTCCATGCAGGAATTAGCCATCTTTGTTAAACAGTTTTCTATTGTTTACCTTCACATTTTTCACGTACTCAAATGAATCATTCTGATGATTAAACTTATGTCTCCTTTGTTCATAGAAGATGTATCATGAGAAGGCAGCGCTGATAACGAATGCCAGACAGACCTGAGCTCATACTGCCTCCCTGTCCAGCAACAGTACTTTAATGGTTGGAACTGCCCGCCCCAACCTACATTACTGCCCTCGCAGACACAGCCTGATGATCACCGGTGCCATGGGAGCGGTGCGAGTCAATAGGTAAGAGAGGATGGGGGAATCAACTATGTCAATGGCCACAACTGCTTTATTGCAGAAAAGAAAAATAAATTTTAAGTTATTTCTGTTCTTTTCACTTAGGAGAAAAAGTCATGAATTACTGCTGCGATCACAAAATTACAGCAGATATTAAAAATATCTGTATCGCTTTTATAAGTCACCCTTAATAAAGGGTTTATAATGGTAAATATATTGTTAACTAATGCTTAATAGATCAATTATAAGCCATTTTTTAGAACAGCATTTGGGTTGCCAGGTTATGAAAAATGTATAGTTCATCAGGTAGACCTTCAATTAGACCATTTAACCTCTCTGACCTTATGGTAGATGACAACCTATTTATTAACTAACTATTTATGAACATTTACAACTGCAGACTTGATGGATTATCACAAAAAACCTTTATCAATAACATATATATATCTATGCAGATGACTTACTAACTTTTACCTATCCTTTATTGAGTTTAGTGTTAGTAGTGCTAGTTTATTATGCTTTATAAATAGCTTATTAAAATTTATTTTTGCAGATTTTGATAATGACTTACAACTGATCGATAAAGCATAAAGTAAATAGTTTACAAACCTTAGTTACAATTTATAAACCCTTTATAAAATGTGACTTATGAGAAAGGGGTACCAAAACATCCAATTGACTGTTCGCTATCGTAGCTTAGCAACCGTAACTAGGCAATGCAGGCCTGTCAAGCGATGGATTTCTCCACATGTTGAAGCAGTGTGCATGGAGCAGTAGGAAGAGACATACTCTATATTTAAAGAGTTTGGAGGGTAGTGTTTATTTTTCAAAACCAAAAGCACAGGGGCGAAAGTGTAAAGAATGAATTATACAGTGTGTTTGTCTGCTATAACATAAGCAGCAACTGTTAGCATGTCCGGCTAACTAGCTTACTACCAACATACGTTTGTTAAAAGCTCTGTTCACCAGTAGTACACACATGGTGTAGTATTTCCCCATTGTGTGCAAGCCAATCCTTCGGCTGATGTTGGTGGCTCTGTCGTGCTCTTTATTGGATTTGGGAAAGTTTACACCCCAGCAACCCCAACCCAATGTTACCCAAGATGGCGTTATGTTCACCAAACACATGGGTTAGTTCCATAGACTGTAGACCTATATGAGAAGTGGACGTAGTCATCGTGACGTCACCCATGGCCATTGGTTTGTGGACTGCCGTTTTGAAGCCTCAAGTTCGGTGTTTTGGCCGTCGTCATCTTGGTTTTTGGCTGTCGCCATCTTGGTTTTTCGCTATCACCATCTTGTTTTTTTGCTACCAGAAGTGACAGGAGAGGGTGGAGCTTAGTACAACCAAACACTCAATAAGATATTTTTAGGTGACCAAAACGTTTCAATCATCTTTCATGTACTGAAAACACACTGTGAAAGGGTTAAAGTTGTAAGACAAAAACACGGACAGCGCCGTGGTAGCGACCTGTCAATCAATAGGTAGCCACGCTATCCTGCTTTATGGTCTATTTGACTCTAATTTTGACCATAATTTACTAAATGTACATCATACTGTATTGAAGAAGACTTGAAACTAGCGATTGAGACCATAAACTCATGTTTACAATGTTTACTGAGGTAATAAATCAAGTGAGAAGTAGGGTCATTTTCTCATAGATTTCTATACAATCAGACTTCTTTTTGCAACCAGAGGAGTCGCCCCCTGCTGGCTATTAGAAAGAATGCAGGTTTAAGGCACTTCAGCATTGGCTTCACTCTTCAGACCTTCTCATCCTCAAAGCCTTTTCTCTTGTAAGTCAAGCATGTAAGCTAAGCAGCCAAACACGTCTGATCTTAAAAATTTTTTTTCTTATCATACTTATAGAACGGGGAGTTTGACAGTGGTGGCAATAGTGACCGGCTTTATAATCTGCCAATGCCCCTGAACTAATTCCCCCCCCCCCTCTGTTCTTCCAGATACAGCATCGTTTCCACAGATGAAGATGCCCTGAAGATCTCCAGCCTGGGCCTCCACAATGGCCACAGTCCTCTGACTCAGCAGACGCTGTCGGGGGTCTGTATGCGGGGTGAAGAAGGAGGAGGAGAGTGTCCAGGAAGTGATGAAGGAAGAGGGGCTTTGTCTTTGAGAGTCACAAATGAGCCCATCAACCACAACAGCTGCCGTGCTTCACCTTCATGTCGTCTGGGCCTGGATCTGGGCATCGGCCGCCTGCGCAGCCGCTTTGTGAAGAAGAACGGCCAGTGCAATGTGGTATTCAACAATATGGAGGATAAGCCGCGACGATACCTGGCTGACATTTTCACCACCTGTGTGGACATACGCTGGCGCTACCTGTTGCTCATTTTCACCACCACCTTCCTTCTGTCTTGGCTGGTGTTCGGCCTGATCTTCTGGGGAGTGGCGCTCGTTCACGGAGACTTTAACTTTCGCATTCCTGTGAAGGAAGGGGATCCTCGAAAAAACGTAGAGAATGGAAAAGACGAATGGCGGCCATGTATTATGCACATCCAAGGTTTCATTGGGGCGTTCCTCTTCTCCATAGAGACCCAGACCACCATTGGATACGGTTTCCGGTGTGTCACTGAAGAGTGCCCAGTCGCCGTGGTGACTGTGGTGGTCCAGTCCATCGTGGGCTGCATCATTGACTCCTTCATGATTGGCACCATCATGGCAAAGATGGTGCGGCCCAAGAAGCGGGCGCAGACCTTGCTGTTCTCGCATCATGCCGTCATAGCTCTGCGAGATGGTAAGTTGTGCCTCATGTGGCGCCTGGGGAACATGCGCAAGAGCCACATCGTCGAGGCACACGTGCGCGCTCAGCTCATTAAGCCGCATGTGACGGCGGAGGGCGAGTACCTCCCTTTGGAGCAAACAGACATTGACGTCGGCTACGACGACGGGCTGGATCGGCTGTTTCTGGTGTCGCCGCTGGTGGTGGTCCACAAGATCAACAAGAGCAGTCCTCTGTATGATCTGAGCCGCAACGACCTACTCAAGGAGGACTTTGAGATCGTGGTCATCCTGGAGGGGATGGTGGAGGCCACCGCTATGACCACTCAGGCCCGTAGCTCCTACTTAGCCAAGGAGATCCTGTGGGGTCACCGCTTTGAGCCTGTGGTCTTTGAGAAGGGTGAACGCTACCAGGTGGACTACTCCCGCTTCCATAAATCCTACGAAGTGCCATCTACGCCTCATTGCAGTGCCAGGGAACTGAGTCAGATGACGGGTCGTGGCGGGCAGTCCTCATCCTCCAGCTCGAGCTACTCTCGGTCTCCATCACCATTCGCCCCGAGGGCAGCCCGCCACCTCCTGAGCCCTCACTCCCCCAGCGCTTTCTGCTACGAGAACGAGGTAGCTTTGTGCTGCGGGGACGACGAGGACGAGGAGGATGTGAAAGAGGAGGCGGGGAGCCTGAACGTAAGAAGTGACAGAGAGGTAAAGATGAGAGATGACATTCACTTGGGTTTCAAAGAGACATTTGTGGAGGAGCAGACGTTGGAGATGCTGTGTGTTCTGGACACAGAGAATCAGATCAGCCTTGACAGACTACAGCCCACCCTACCTTTATACATCAGCAGAGAGTCAGGAGTTTAATCAATGGTAATGGCTGCCCTTCCATTTGTTTCCTCTCTTTGTCTGTGTGCATCCAACCAAATACTGATAGTTTAAATATAAAAGATGGAGGACACAATTTAAACTGTACATCTGAAGGAAGAAAATGTTTGTCACAAAATCCACTCAGCTTTAGATCATAACTTGCTATGGTTTCAAGTGTTGTACCCTTTCAGTTGTAACGTCAGCATCTAAACAACGCACAGCTCGTCTACTTTTAAACATGGCGACCAGGTATTTCTCTCAAATCATGAGGTATCTTGAAAACTTGTGTTATTCAATATGATAGTGTGATCATCAAGTTTTTTTTCTGGATTTCCATTAAGTTTTTGTAAATATGATATGCTTTTGTTTTAATTTTAAAATGATTATGCATCAGATAAATGTTATGAGATTTATTTTAAGGGAGGCATAACACAAATGCACAACTTCAACACTCTTATTTTCTCTGTGTAAAAATAAATTATTTCTGTATTTTGAACTTCTGTCTTCCTGCCTGAGTTCTGTTACTTTTCACATTTGATTCCATGATAGACAACGAGTTCAAATAAATTGAATGAGCCATGAAACAGAATTCAAACGACTAGTCCAACATGTACAGTTGAAGAACAAGCACTTTATTCTTACTTTTATCAATAGATACAAACACTTTGCAACAGTATGTTGTTTTGTATGAACAAAGCACCTAATAAACAACAGTATATACTGTTAATGCTTGAATTGTCTCTGTTGAGTCTCTATTGCACATTTTCTCACTGGTTCAACAGCCCAGCTAATAACCACCTGTTTTTACTACACAAGATCTCTTAACTTTGGATCAAAACATGGGTGGTTGCTCTTTCTCTGTAATGAACATGGCTGGACTACCAACCGGGCCGGCTCCGAGGCCACAGACCTCCAGGGGTCCTAAAAGCCACGGCAACACAGTTGCTCGCAAGATGGATAAGGTTAGGCATTGACCTTGAATGGTTAAGTTTAGGATAGGTCATCAGGCAGCGAGTCTCGCAAGAGTTTTTGCAAGTTGTCGTAATTTGAGGGTTACCTTCTAGACACGACCCGGGTACACTTGGTGTCAGTTGGTTTTTAGCCATGCTAGCTGCTCAAGGGATGGCAAATTCCTTCACTCGGTGTGTTGGTTGGTTGGTCAGTCCACCACTTTGGTCCAGACTGAAACATATTATTAACAACTATTGGATGGATTGTCTGTCATGAGTCTTTCTACAGACATTCATCCTCAGGATGAATTGTGATACCTTATTGTCATTCTTTATATTTTCATCTACCGCCATTGTTCAAAATCTCAAGCCTGCAGTCAATCCTGTGAGACCAGGTAGAGGGAGCAGAGTCACCTTAATCACCAGGGGAGGAGTCTAGAGAAGGGGAGGCTATATAAAGGCTGGGTGTGTTCTGTTCAGTTCCCTTTTGACTGCGACCATGCTGCCACACCAGCAAATTGTTTGCACAAATCCGTTTGTTTGAGACCATGCTGCCAACCCAGTAAGTTGTTCACAATGATTTTGATAATTTGTTTTAGACAACATATGGTTTATTTTTTATTTCAACATATTCTCTATCTTAATTTAATGTGTGTATTCACCTTCTTGATAGATCTTGGTACTGTTCTGGAGCGGTGTAATATAGGCCACCTACCTGTGAGCTAAAGTCAGATTGAGTAAGTAAGGCAATCCGTTAATTTTGAGAAGGAAGCATTTGTATATTTTGTTAAATTGTCTTAACTTATGTTTGTTATAATTAGGTTCCGGATGGAGAATGTTAAAGTATTTCACCCTTGAGAAGCAGATGCATTAATAATGTAAGATGACTACGTACCTCTTATTTTTATTACCAATTGTGGTAAGCATGGTACTATATTGATTTAATTTGTTTATTGTGCAGAAAAGTCATCAACATCCATAATCTTCATCCCTTATCCATCCTTCATCCTTCAACCTCCACCCATTAACCTCTCTGAATAAATGGTTAACTGGCTCTTGGATCCTGGTGTTTAATGTGCATCCCAGCTAGAAGTTAAATGGTCCAGCATTAATACTCTCAAACAAGGCAACAATGATCTAATTTAGGCCTAGATTATTAAGTCTTTTTTTTTCAGCCATCATCAGGTCAAAATTTGAATTTGTCCAATATTTTGGTTTATGACCAAAAATCTGCAAACTAATGACAATCCCATCAGCCTCAGCTTTACTTGTGCTGGACCATCGGCCGTTCTGGGACGTCTCTCTGCCTTTCCTGGCTGGTGGTGCCTCATTCCACATGATGGACCTGGACCTTCGTCCTCCAGGAGATTCAGCCTCTCTAACAATGTAATTCAGTCCAAAGGGGGCTTACTGGCATGGGAAACATACGTTTGCATTACCAAGCAACTGTGAACTAAAAACAAAAATCTGGTCCTCTCTCTAGGTTCCATAGTGGAGAGGTCGTGTTGCTCAGGCTCTATCTGTTTGGCGACACCAGGAAGCTGCTTGACATCCTCCTGGATCCACCTTCTCACTTCCGTTCACATTATATGTATTATTTTGTCATATGGATTGTCTATGTTGTATTTTCATTATGTTGTTACTCTGTACACACAACGTCCATTGCACATCTGTCCATCCTGGAAGGGGGATCCCTCCTCTGTTGCTCTTCCTGAGGTTTTCCCTGTTAAAAGGTTTTTTTTTGGGGGGAGTTTTTCCTCATCCGATGAGAGGGTCGCACTGTAAAGGACAGAGGGTGTTGTATCCTGTACAGATTGTAAAGCCCCCGCTGAGGCAAATTTGTGATTTTGGGCTATAAAATTGACTTGACTTGACTTTGTATTTAGTGCTAATTAGCAAATGCTAACACACTAAACTAAAGGCCTTTACACACCGGGGGGTGTGACAAATAAACACAAAAATGCAAAATACTCACCTATGAATATTTTGCATCAAAGCTATTTTGCATCAAAGCAGTTGCATCACTTTATCAATTTCAGTGAACGGGAGGTGAATGTTAATTTCGTGCATGTGTGATTGTGCCTTTAGATACGTATTCGCTCAGGGTGGCATTTGAAAATGTTTCAACTTGAGCAAAAATTCACACATATCCTGCTGCTCTCTGAATCTGCTTCAAAAGACAAAGGAGAGCAACTGGTGAGCTATTTATTTGAATTTTCTTATACACAACATAACATTGGGCAGTGAGATATGATACAAAGATGAATATTTTTTAGGGGATTTTGTTTTTTTTTTCAGACATTTTCATCATTATTACCCTGAGACAGGAAACAAGGGGAGTGCGAAGGGTATTACATGCAACAGAATCAAGCATTGTGGTAACATGGCGTGCACTGTAACCATGAGTATGCTCCATGAGTCGTGCATTTCTAATGTCATTGAGAAATCCTTGATAAAGATGGTCAGAACTGAAGAAGCCTTTCGGATGAGAGGCAAAGTGTCTCCAAGAATTTAAAGCTCCCATTGATTTACTTATATATATATATATATATATATACTGTAGATATCTTTCTGATTTCCTGTTGTTGCTATGGGAAATGGATCCCCCCCATGAACTCTGTTGCTCAGCAACCATGACAACACATTATACAAAATGTCATGAAGCTGACCTTTGTAGCGTGCGGTGTCTACTGTACTTGAAAGGAAGTTGGACACAGCGGGGACCAAACGGCTAATTTTTGCCCTGGGGCGCCCAAACATGTTAATCCGGCCATGGAAACAAGGACAAACAGTACAACGTCCATCACACAGACTCACTGGGCAGAGAGGGATGAAAGGAGGAAGGTTTTGGCAGGAATGATAAGAAAGACAAAACGAGAAGTGTAGAGGACAGAGGGAGAGGCACTTATCACAAAAACACCATCAGGAGGCACTGAAGTCCATGTAACTGTTATGTGGAGGACAGAGTGTTTCTGGCTGTTGTACAAGCTCCCCCATGTGGTTGAACAGTGACACCACACTGAGCAGCAGAGCCACAGGACCGTATGATGCTGCTGCATTGATCACTGAACTAATCTCTATGTGGGTTTGTTGGTTTTGATTATACTACCCTGTACAAAAATCAGCATCAGGGTGTTGGAAATATGACTGATATTATAATTATACCTGTTTCAAGAACTTTTGAGATTTTTCTGGTTAATGGGCACTTTGAGTACTTCAGGACAGTGGTTCCCAAACCTCTCCAAGAGGTCGCGAGATGTTATGATTGGATGAGAAAAAGAACATTTTGACAGACTGCCTTTTTCAGGATGAGTGAAAACTACAAATTTGCAACATAAAATTATGTGTATCATGTTTTAAAATCTGTAATCCTTCCTTTTTATAATGAATTATTATACAATTATGAATTATTGTATAGTTTTCCCCATAAAGATGAACGACAATACAGCTGCCCAAACTCGAAGCCAAAACATCTCAATCGCCCCCTGGTGGCTGGCTGCAGTATAGGTCGTAAAGCCCGCCCAAGCCAGCCCACTCTGCTCCAAACTAAGATGTCAAAAGTACACGTCAAATAGATTCTTCCCAAAGATGGTTTCTGTCATTTTAGGTAGTTCTTATCACGCTGATGTATGTTCAAGTGTTCATTTGTCTGATGAGTTTGGTTTTAATTAGTTATTTGATGCTATAAAAAGGAGGGTGAGATGTCATGATTGATGGCTGTGATTCTCTCTCGCTGACAAGCTGCGGCCGTGCTTGGCTTGCGACTGGTTTGGGCGGTTGACCTCAATACCGAGGTACCGGACTCTGGCTCCAAATGATGTCACAATCTCAAGATGGCAGCTCCCGTATCCGGGATATTCTGGCTTCACTTCTGCACAGTGGGAGGAAGTGGAGACGCGTCGTCCATCTATATTTACAGTCTATGGTTTTACCACGTCGGGCGCCTAACAGTTATTCAATAAACAATTCTGGAAGGTTTAGAGCAGGGGTTCCCAAAGTGGGGCCCGTGGACCAAAGTTGGTCTGCCATAAGGTTCGAGTTGGCCTGCCAGATATTTCTAGCGAAAAAATATTGAAAAAAAATAATTATAATATAAATCGTTGTTTATGCAGTTTAATTTTTTTGTGAGGTGAAAATGCTCTTTAAATATGTACAATCCCTAATTAATAATGATTTTTCATAATCTGAGTGACACTTTGCTCAGGGAGTCAGTTTGGTAAGAAAAAAATGGAGAGGCAGAGATGGTAGCACGCGTACAAAAGGCATTTCAATTAATGGAACATGGGACCTTAGTGTGCTTTTCCATCTTAACAATAAAATAAAATACAGTAGGTCGTTTACTTTTGGCCCATGGTCCAGCATTAAGTTTCAGTTATGACCATCAAGGGGCAAAAGTTTGGCCACCCCTGGATTAGAGGGTAAAATCACTTAGGTTTATGCAACCACGCAAGCAGACACTGCTTTGTTTTAAAGGGATCACGCACCATAAAAACTGGGAACCACTGCTTAATGATATAAACCCAAAAGATATCACAACATCATTTTGATTTAACGACAGGGGTGGTGGCCAGAGAACTCATATTCCTTCACATTTTGAGTAATGTTCTTGTACTTTACAGGTAATAGAGGACAAACTTGAAGCTATCCTTTAATAATCCTCTTTGGAGAAATGAGTCCAGTCAAACTATTTAGGAGCCCAGCACACAGGGTGACCAAGTCCAGATCTGAGGCCAGCGCCTTGGTACGGCTACTAATACGTAGTCTAGAAGGAAACACCTGGAGGAAAGCCACACCTCCACACAGGAAGTACCAGTGCTGACACTCAAATCCAGGACTGTGAAGTGACAGTACTAACCTCTGACTGTTCCTCATTAACATGATTGATAATTAGAGCGATGTCATGCTCTAATGTCCCCCTGCTGCTCTTTACAATCCGTCACAAGACCAAACCAGGTGAGAACTTCTTGGCTCAAATCGTTGGAGGAAAACTCCTTAATTTTTTATGTGTTTAAACATCGTCTCCTGGCGACTATAACAGGTCATTTCCCCTCCCATTAATCTGCCGTTCTTCCCTGCTGTCATCCCATCCTTCTCTCTTTCTGATGCTGGTTAATTAACCGGACCGTCACACCCCCCTGTCATCAGCATCCGTGAGGCAGAGCAGCTGGGCGACCTCCCTGACCTCTGTTAAGACTTCTAATGGCCGACTTGGATCTCGCCTAATAAGGTGCTGTGTGTTCATCCTCATGTAGGTTAAGTGGGTGAGTGTGTGCGCGGGCTTTCATGTGTGTGACACCCCGTATATCTGCGTGCCCTCTCCCGGCCTCACTGGCTGTTTGTGGCCTCGGGCTGTGCGACCAGAGCCGGTGACGGTGTGTGTGTGCTCAGCAGGGGACAGTATTTAGGCACTGGGAGCTGTGGCCGGGGGATCTCTGGCTCCATAATGAGCTGTTGTGTGTTGTGGAGCTGTGAAGCAGCTCGCTGGGGGGGACAGAGGAGCATTGTGCGCTGCTCAACACAGCTCGGCTCAGCAGAGGAGGCCTGACTGATCGAGGCTGGGAAGCACCACAGGGCAAACATCTTCTGGATACTTCTGTCTGTCTGTCTGTCTGTCTGCTGCTTCTTCTATCTTGTTTTTTTGTCTATCTTGTTTTTTCGATTACAGACTGACGTCAGCGCAGTCAGTCACATTTCAACAGCTAAAAAAAAGAAAAAATATCTAAAAACTATTTTGATAATCGATCAATCGTTTCAGTCATTTTTCAAGCAAAAAAAGGGGAAACTAATCCCAAATATTCTCCAGTTCCAGCGTCTCCAATGACAGAATTGGTTGCTTTTCTTTGTCATATATCATTATAAACTAAATCTTTGGGTTTTGGACTGTTGGTCAAACAAAACAAAATATTTGAAGATGTCTTCTTGGACTGTTTTAATGGGCTTTTTTTTCCCACAGTTTTTTGACAATCCGATAGATTAAACAATGAATCGATTAATCGATAAAATAATCAGCCGATTTATTGATGAGGAAAATCAGGGCTGCAACTAACGATTATTTTCATCGTCGATTATTCTGTTGATTATTTTCTTCATTAATTGATTAGTTGTTTGGTCTATAAAATGTCGATCAGTGTTTCCCAAAGCCCAAGATGACGTCCTCAG
>CAKALU010030426.1:0-10864 GCA_916700995.1 Hozukius guyotensis | reverse complement strand
AGCCACTCACAAGCGGAGAAACGCACCGCGGAGGCGCAGCCTTGTCCTCAGAAGCTGTTGGCTATCAGAACACCACAGCTCCGTGGTGGCTTCATGGCTCTGGCTTGTATGAGGAGGGGGGGTTAGTCCCAGGGAGGGCCCGCTCGGGGGCTGCAGACTCTGGCTGTGGAACTGCACCGGCCGGCGCCGCTGGCTCTTTCTGCACCAGCTCGGGCTCGTCCTGGCCCGCCTGGGGCGGGTGGACCAGGACCCGGTCGATGATACCGAAGTCCTGCGCCTCCATGGGGCTCATGTAGCGATCCCTCTCCATCACACCCTCTAAAAGGAGGGAAAGGAAAGAGAGAAATGAGCATCCGTTTACCGGTTCCTCCTCTCAGACTCAGCTGCTGCTGTGATTGGCTGGAGGATTTTCTTACATCACACCTACATGATATCTACTGATGTCAACATCTCTACTGGAGCCACTTACAGGTGATATACAGGCCAGGTGTCCATTGTATTAGGTACATAGTTAGTATAGTTTTAACCTTATGTTGTCTTCCCAGCTCACTGCTACTCAACTCTAAACAGTATGTTGGAACTTTTAAAGGGACAGCGTGTAGCGTTTGGTGACATCTAGTGGTGTGGTTGCAGATTGCAACCATCTGAGTACCCCTCAGCTCACTCCTCCCTTTCCAAGACTGAGGTAACGCCAGCCGTCGAGGACAAAACCATGGTAACGCCGTTCGCCTCTCTCACTACTTTAGGAGCAACGCAAGTCAGACGGCGGCTGGCGGTACCACGGTTTATCACTCTGTTTTACAAGCGTGTTGGAGAACTACGGTGACCTTCATGTAACGTAAAAACGTTAAAGTCTCTCTCTAGAGCCAGAGGTTTGTTTGTCCGTTCTGGGCTCCTGTAGAAACATGGAGGACTTGGAGGACCTGGTCCCTACGGAGATACGAAGGACTCATTCTAAAGTTGCGTTCACAACAAGAGTGAAGCGAATTTTCGCCTCGCACAAGTTGGACCGCCGGGATCATTTGTGTTCATTCGCTCTAGACGCGCCAGAGAGGAGGACGAGCTTGTCTCCATAGATACCAACAACATTTCCTCCATCAACCATGGAAGAAATAACCACTGTTGCTGCTTTGTACATCTTGTTGCTAAATAAATAATTAATGTGCTGCTAAAGACATGTAAATCCAGAGCTGCATTCACATACAGTGACATCACACTGACTGTATCTATCAGCCACGCGTCTCTACTGCGGTATGAACCCAAAATACACAGATTGTGCTGTGATATAATATCAATAAACAGATCAAAATGATGCTGAAATAACTACATAATGATGCTGATTAGTAAAAAGTCTGAATTCATGCTTTGTCAGGTCTGTTACCATGACAACAAGCAGACAACTTTTAAAATGCTTGTTTTCTGAATGGAGTCTGGATGGATCAGTGCCAGGCTATGCAGCTGCTCCATCAACACTCAACATGACGTCATCTAGAGACGTTGTTGTTTCTACCAGAGACAGTCTGTGGTTTCTGGTTTAGTTTAGATCTTCTACCTACCGACAGTTTAGTTTAGATCTTCTACCTACCGATGGTTTAGATCTTCTACCTATCAACGGTTTAGATCTTCTACCTACCGATGGTTTAGATCTTCTACCTATCAACGGTTTAGATCTTCTACCTACCGACGATTTAGATCTTCTACCTACCGACAGTTTAGTTTAGATCTTCTACCTACCGATGGTTGACAGCAGCTGCCCCGTGTGTTTGGCGTAGAGGGTATTGATCTGTCTCTTCAGCTTCAGGATCTCTTCAGCCTGGATGGCGATGTCTGTGGCCTGACCCTGGACACAAAGCACTGGGTTTAGTATTGATCACCCTTTCACACGTTGTAATCATCCCATGCTTGATTTCAGATCAGTATTAAAGGACCCGGGGGGGGGGACCAGCTTACCCTGGCGCCTCCTGAGGGCTGGTGAACCATGATGCGGGCGTTAGGCAGTGAATGCCTCATGCCCGACGTTCCTGCTGCCAGGAGCAAGCTGCCCATGCTGGCTGCCTGGCCAACACACCAGGTGGAGATGGGATTGAGGATGTACTGCATGGTGTCGTATATGGCCAGGCCCGCTGTCACCACACCGCCTGGAGGAGAATGGACTCATTTTAAAGGCTCATACTCACAATCAACATTAAAGAGGAAAATGGTAAGTAGACTATTATCATATTGTACTACTCAAGATATTTAGGCCGAAATGAAATGCTAAAAAGAAAAAGGAATTTATGATATTATGAAACGACAATTCAGAAATGAAATTTAAACTACTAAAATGGAAAATAGAGAAGCTGAAATGGAAATGTGGAATGGAAAAGGAAAACAATAACATATAAGACAACTGAAAAGGGGAATGATCATTAAGATTTAAAGTTATCTTTTTGTTTTTCCACCTAAAATCAGAAATTGATTTTCTTTTCTGTTAAAAAGTGTATTTTCAAAAAAAATCCATTTCTTTGATTTTATTTTCATTTGTATTTTCTGATTTGTGACGTCTCACCGGGACTGTTGATGTACATGTGGATGGGTTTGTTGTTGCTCTCTGACTGAAGGAAGAGCAGCTGGGCGATAACCAGACTGGCTACAGAGTCATCGATCTGAGTAAGGAGGAGGAGGAGGGAGGAAGAGGGAGGAAGAGGGAGGAAGAACATAAATCAGTTTGAAAACTAAAAGAAGAAGTTGACTCTTGAGGTTCACACTTACAGGACCCATCACACAGATGATTCTCTCTCTCAGGAGGCGAGAGTAGATGTCATACGCTCTCTCTCCTCTACCCTGGAAAATAAACACAAAAAGGCAGAATTAGTTTTAGAAGCCAACAAAACAATTCTATCTGGAGCTGCTTTAAGTGTTACAGCCTGGGACACACCAGGAACGTCATGAGCGCGTGGCGGCTGCGTTACCTGTTGTTTTTTATTTCGGCGTCCGTGTTAACAGACTAGAGCAGCCACACTGCCCGCGTCAGACGCGCGTCTCAGCTGCGTCTCTTCTAGAGAATAGAGGTCTCGCCTATTTTTGACGCGTGCTGAGCGCGTCTCACAGCAGCAACAGACAGTGAAAGTGATCTAAGGACTGTGTTTTCACATCATACCAGCAAGATTACTACAGTATCGATGTCTATCTGTAGAATATGTTACGGAGTTGAAAAAAAAGTAAAGACTTATTTTTAAATCAACACTTCCTGCTTTCATTTCAAAATAAAAACCATCAAGCGTTTTTTCTGTAGACAGAATTCCTTCATTTGTTAACACGAGGCTTTTATTCTGAAATATGTGCCGGACAGTGTTCTAGAACATGCAGTGACTTGGAGAGCTCCATGAATGAATATAGTACGGAGTTTTAATGTGGATTATTACTATTATTTACAAATTACCACACGTTTCTTAACCTTTCTCTGTCTAAAATAAATATAAATGATATTTATAATGAAATGAAATGGCCATTAAAAGGCAAACTCTGTGTAGAAAGAAAGAGCTGACAGCAGCAGCTGCAGCAGCAGAAACGCAGCTAAAATGCAGCTGGTGTGAACGCCCGACGCATGAATCACGCAGCCACCACGCTTCTGATGTTCCTGGTGTGACCGGGCTGTTAGACTGGCTTCCTTCTGTCCTTTCATTCCCCTACATTTAAACACATGATGAGCTCACCGTCTGCTCCACCACTATGGGTATAAGAGGACTCCTCCATACGGGACTGTGGTGGACGGACCGGCTGTGTCTCAGCGTCAAGCCTCCGATGTGCAACACTCGCTGAAAGACAACACACACAATGATAGTTTCTACACTTCTATTCAACAATTACAGCACCATTTCCATGTAAGACAAAGGAAGAAATACTAATAGTAAAAAAAAATATGTATAAATATATGGAAGTTATATACACATAAAAAAGGAATACACATAACTTAAATATAACATAAAAAGTGCATTCTCCTTTTTCATTATTTTCAGGGATTTCATTCATTTGAAATGTAACCAAGTATACAGCAAATTTCTTCTTTATTTGGACACATAAAATAGAATAATATTTTAGTACCGCTTTACACAATTGTGTAAATATGGATACATCTGGGCTTTCATGACATTATAGCTATCCTCTGTTATCTATTGACAGACCATATGAGAAGTTGTATAGTGTATAACAACTTGTAATACAGGAGAATATGTTACATTATCTTTAACAAACTAAATATATATGTAGTTTTTAGGACTACAGTACATTTCAGCCAGTTATGTATCTGATTACATGGTAATCAGTTACAGTCCTCTGTTATAATGTGTGGCCACCATGTCACCATGTAACGTTACATCATACAACGAGCCTGAGCCTGATCCTGATCCTGAGTGTTCCTGTGTCTCAGCGGGTCAGTGAAGGAGACACGCGGCTTTATTTGGGACTGGTTCGGTGTGTTGCGTTCAGGGGACACCGCTGTGTCGTTAACCTGACAGGTGTAGAGGTGATGCCTTGAAGCAACGTTACACAAGCTACTAACTAACGTTACAACAGCTAACACGCTCAACGCGACACGCTGGAATAACGACAGTAACCGCCGGTTGATTTAGACCGGTGTTCGGTATGAGCCCCGCTAACGGACCGGTTACCTTAAACTACTGCTTGTACTCACTCGTAACAGCATTTTGAAGTCTTTTAGGTTTCTCTCCCCCTCTGAGTGACCCCCGCATGAACCGGAGACAATTCAAACTTCCGCTCTCTTCTTCTTCGTCGGATTAATAGGCGCTTGGTCTAAGATGTAGTTCAGTAGCGCCCTCTACCTGACGGTTCCGGTATTCCCGCCACTTTCCCTACAGAATACTATATTATTACATTTACCCTGGATGTTAACGTAAAAGTATAAATATTTGCATTTCTTTTTACTCTCTGTCTAACTATTTAACTAACAGTATTATTTAACAATGTTTTCAGTTATGTTTTTCTTTGATAACCTTGTAGTTTATTTTATCATTTTATTTTTCAAGGCTCCATGACTACGGATAATGGAACCTGCCAAAATAAATAAATAAATGAATAATTAAACAAATAAATGACTAAATAAATAAGCTAAATAAAAAAACATTAATTTAGCATTTATAATATTAAATATAAATGTAGCCATTAAATAATTGATAAAAAGACATAAATTGATATTTCTGTTTTAATTAGCTTCTTTATCTTTGTATTAATTCCCTTGTTTGTTTACTCTTTTGTTTAATTTTCCCTTTTATTTATTTATGTATTTATTTTTATTCATTTTTTAATTTATTTTTTAATTTTATTTTTCAAATTAATTTATCTATTTTTGCATTCATTTTCCCCTCCTGTTGTACTTGCTTTACTATTTACATACGCTATTAAACATATATGGCATGGTTAAAAGAATAGCAGAATAGGATAAAGAAATGCAGACTCCTATATGAATAAAAACAAAACACAGTTATATAGATTTAAAAAAAAAAAAAAAAAAGCTTTTTGTGTCAATTGGAAAGAAATGTATTATAAGTTTTCCCCTGAGCCCCTGATGCTGCTTTCCAGTAACAGTTTAAACACCTGGAAGTGGATATGATTTAAAATATGAAAGAATAACAGTTTAGTTTAGAAATAGTATTTTTGGACTTCTAACCTCTAATATACATTCATGGCACTACTGTAGACTCGACATCTATTCTCATTTGTTTGAACTGAGCAATGTTTCTTGAACTTCTCATGTGATCAAATAGGACTGACACAGAAGGTTTATTATGATAGTTTTGTAGTGATTTTACATAGAAAACATACAATGAGTTTATAAAATATGATGCACAGTTATATCTTTAACTAGGCTACCCAACAGAATATGAAATCACTCAAACTAGCCCCACCTTGTCCAACTACAACAGTAAAACCCTAGGCAACTTACACATCACTAATGCATCACTAATTGTAATCTAATAATATAGGACTAATATCTGATCTACATTATGTTTTCTTTTCTGTATTATGAGTAGGAGTGTTTTAAATGAGTAGCCTACTCTAAAGGTGCAGTGTGCCGGATTTGGTGACATCTTGTGGTGTGGTTGCAGATTGCAACCAACTGAATACCCCTCCTCTCACTCTTCCCTTTCTAAGACTGTGGTAACGTGAACCATCGAGTGTTAAACCGTGGTAACGCCGTTGGCCTCTCTCAGAGGTCATCTATACCATAATAACACTACTTTAGGAGCAATGCAAGTCAGATGGCGGCTGGCGGTACCACGGTTTAACACTCTCTTTCACAAGCGTGTCGGAGAACTACGGTGGCCTTCAGGTAACGTAAAAACGTTAAAGTCTCTCTCTAGAGCCAGAGGCTGGTTTGTCCGTTCTGGGCTACTGTAGAAACATGGAGGACTCCGCGAAGAGGACCTGCTCCCTACGGAGATATGAAGGACTCATTCTAAGCTAACGTCATTTCTGCTAATAGAGAGGTGAAGCCCCGCCCCTTCCAGTGGACCGCCATGGGACCTTATTTTGGAAAAAATATGAACTGTAGTCAACGGAGAGAAATAAATATTGTTTTGATCCCGTTTGAATTGCTCCATGAATCACACAGATGATGTTTATCAAGTCCAGAAAGTCTCAGTTTGTCGTAAAACTGTTGAAGTATCAGACTGTGAAAATACGTCATTAGACAGACGACACAGCTTAAAGTGTGGTAGTGACGTCTCTCTCTCTGAAGCTACCATGTCTGAGTGTTTCCTACTGGGATGAACTCACACCAGCAACATGTCTGATCCTTCTTTCTCTTCCTGACTAAAAAAAAGACCCGGAGTCACTGATAAAACACATCAGCTCACATAGGAACATAGCTAAGTTAGCTAGCTAGCTAGTGTTGGTGACGTGGAACATAGCTAAGTTAGCTAGCTAGCTAGTGTTGATGACGTGAACCATTGCTAAGTTAGCTAGATAGCTAGTGTTGGTGACGTGGAACATAGCTAAGTTAGCTAGCTAGCTAGCTAGTGTTGGTGATGTGGAACATAGCTAAGTTAGCTAGCTAGCTAGTGTTGGTGATGTGGAACATAGTTAAGTTAGCTAGCTAGCTAGTGATGGTGACGTGAACCATAGCTAATTTAGCTAGCTAGCTAGTGTTGGAGTGTGTTCCAAGCCGTGTACTTCTGTACTTACACTTACTACTTTGAGTGCATAAGTGCGTTCACACTGGGAAGTACGGCAAAATGCAGTGCACTCAAAGTACCCGGATGTTGTACTCAAAACGGTCAGATCGTTGAGTGTGAAACGCTGGACACTTTCCACACTCAACTGTCGCCATCTTGGCTACGTAGCGGAAGGGGCGGAGACAGACCACTATTCAAACATACGTAGATAACAGAATAAAACAATACAATACGTAAACATACCGCTGCATTTTCAGCCAACATGAGGACACATCGTAGACGTAGGCGACTACGTTGGAAACGTAATTTCCACTCTGCTTTCATTTTTTTTCAGAAGATATTTTGGTGGGTAGTGAGTTGCGGTGAAATGTTGCGATCGTCATTTCCGATCAGTGCGCCGCAGAGTATTCGATTTGAGACGACCCTACCCCGTTGAAATTTACGCACTACTCAAGTGAGTACAGAGTGCACAAAGTGCACTACATTGAAGTGTACTTCTGGAAGTACGTGGATTGGAACACACTCTTGGTGACGTGAACCATAGCTAAGTTAGCTAGCTAGCTAGTGTTGGTGATGTGAACCATAGCTAAGTTAGCTAGCTAGCTAGTGTTGGTGACGTGAACCATAGCTAAGTTAGCTAGCTAGCTAGTGTTGGTTTTAATAGACATTTTAGATTCATAGCATACTTTTACTCATATTGCAGTTGCCACTTTTACATAACTTAAACACTTCCTGCTCCGTTGTCAGTAACTAGGCTATCACGATTTAATTTGATTAAAGTAACTAACAACAACACTGTGAAGCAGGGTGTGTGTGTGTGTGTGTGTGTGGGTGTGTGTGGGTGGGTGAGTGTGTGTGTGTGTGTGTGTGTGCGTGTACTTGTTTTTATGACAAATGAGGACAATTCTATGATAACACACCTTCAATATCAGGACGCTCATTTTTGGCGTCCTTATTTTTCCAAGCTCACCACAGTATATCTAGAGCCTCTGTAGCATTAAAATCAGGTCCGATCAAAATAAAGCCTTAGGCAAAATCTCAACAGATGGATGTATTCGTTAAAGCATGGCTCGGAAATACTTCCCAGGTCTCTAGGACCTTGGGAAAGGCACGTCCCCATTTGTCCCTTTTTTTCAAAAGTCCTAATATTGTCTATAAACACGTATGTGTGTGTGTGCGTGCTTTTTAACTTGATGTGTTTATGAGTGTCATGACCCGGCTCATGAGCCATGACAAGAGAAGTGTACAAATTTATTACTAAACTTCTGTTCTGTTTTCTTTTACAGACATATACAAATAAAATTCTTCTGAATATCTGAATGAAAAATTATTCTGTCTGTTGCACAATAAAAAATTATTTCAGCCATTTTCCTGAGTTGCAACTGTGCAACTCTTTTTCATAATCCAAACACAGATGGTAGCCAGAAATGACACATCTTATTGCTCAATTAGGACAATGTGAAGCATAATTTTAAAATGTATTATATTATCATATGAGTTACATTTGTTTATATTGATGTTTCTTCCAATATACAATTCCAACATAATACAAAAGGTGTCAACGTTTTGCTTGTGTTTTACTAAAAAGAGCAAGGACGTGCCGTTTCAAGCAACCTGGATTTGGAAATACAATCACAACTTGGTAAACTGATTAAAATGTGTTTTTATTTTGCAACAGATGTTCAGAAGAGTCTTTGTGGAGTCTATAAAACAGCTCTAAGTGTTGCTGATGAAGGACTTTATGGATTTTTCAAAGATAGTCAGAAAAAAGTCTGCTTAGCTCTGTGACTTGAGTTTAAAGGCCAGACATGAGAGGCACAAACTGTAGCTACTGGGACTATAACGTATACTAGAATATACTCCTGCACTTATTGTAACATGTGAACATGCAGTTTTCTCTCCCTGCTGAGGAACAATGTGAACTTTGATTTATTGTGTGAGATGTTAAAGAGGTTCTGTCAAAGACAGTTGTTGAATACTAATACGACAAAATACCTGCAGTCTAATCTTTACTACAATGATGAGTTCACTGTCCAGTGCAGTAACAGATATTAGTTAATCTTAAAATGTGGACAGAAAACCACAGAAACATGTTGAAGTTTCAAAAAATTAAAGTGTCCGTTGACACTAACGTTAGTTACATTTCTTTGTTAATATCGCAAAGTTAGCTGACTTATTTTAAAATTAGTTAACTCAAAATACTTAAACATTGATGAAATAAATAAACTTGTTTTCTCTTCGAAAAGAAAAAAAAGAGAATTACGGTCTCACGGTTGTCTGCCTCCAACCAGTCAAGTTGAAGTTTACATCCACGTCTGTCCAAAATGTCATCACTTTATCATTTTATCATAATAAACATCTGTGTGAAAGCGTCATAATTAACATATGAATTCCTGAGTTATGGACAAAAATGTGTTTTGTGAGGTCACAGTGACCTTTGACCTTTGACCACTAAACTCTAATCAGTTCATACATCAGTCCAAGTGGTCGTTTGTGCAACTAGTTTTCTGAGTTTAATTTCAAATCCAGTTTCCATCATTTTAAATCAATTTTAACTGCATTATGATGACACTTAACCTTTACAGAACCAAGTCAGTCAGAAAGAAAGCATTCACATCATCAGTTCAGTGTTCACTGCATCCATTCAGATAAACCTCCTTTGGGGTAAAACAGAGGGAACGGTGACATCTGCTGGCAGAAAGCAGCTCCAGCAGGAACAACAGAACATGAACGGTGGTGAGAACGACCGCTTCAACACGGATTTCTGAGGGGAAGAAGCTCCACGGGCGACTTTATGTGTCTGTGTTCAGTCATGTAACGTGAAAACTAGCAGAGTCACACATGAAACTGGAATTCTCCTGTACGTACATGATGAGTGAATATAAAATCTAGAGTATGCATGTTAATCAGTTCTGTTTGTTTATTTTACATCAAACATTATATAAAATATGAAGGTGCTGACTTTACACCAAAATCCAGACATAATCTGTTTGTAGTCAGTTGAGAAACTGAAGTGAAGCCTCGACTGAATTCAGATTTTATCTAACTCTTTCTGTTTGTTACAAGCAAATATTTATCTTCTATAATATGAGAAATGGCTGGTATTGGTTTTAATCATGGATGTATAAAGAGAACCTGATACAGCGTCGGAGGCTATGGGAAAATGTCTTTTTGGGCCCGACGGCATCACGTGACGGACACAGACGTTGTAGTACCGCCGTTTGGCCACTACGAACATGGGCATCAAATCGGCGCTCTTCCTGAGGGCTTGGTTTTAATAGGGTAACTTTATTAACTTCCACTGTTATTTAGAAATGTGTGGAAATAAACAGCAAAACTCCATCGTTCCACAGGGTGGAGCTGCAACACAAAGCAAAGCAGAAAGATCTATTTAAATATGTTAATCTACAGTTATGTTGTCATAAACTGAACTATTCTGCAGAGGCATTTTGGGTTCAGAATATATGAATGAATAAAAGAAAAAAGACAAAATAAGATCCAGGTCCAGGTGGTGAACCTCTGTGGATCATCAGGACACGGCTGATCCTCTCAACACATCCACTTTTCTGATCACTCACTCTGACAAAGATCACTCCTCCCAGCTGATGAGAGAAGAAGAGAACAGAAGTCATGAATCAGTGTTTACAGAGACTCCCTTCATCAGCTGTCAGTCACTGATGCAGCACACAGTT
>CAKALU010030422.1:962-31413 GCA_916700995.1 Hozukius guyotensis | reverse complement strand
ATATATATTAGATTTTACCCCTTAAAATCCTTTATTCCATTCAGAAAAGAAGGATGGGCTTAATTAAGTATTTAAATGCTAGTTTTGGGTTTTTTTATATTTTAATTAGAATTTACCCCTTAAAATCCTTTATTCCATTAAGAAAAAGGGCTTGATTAAATATATAAATGTTAGTTGTTTTTTTATTATTATAATTAGATTTTACCCCTTAAAATCCTTTATTCCATTCAGAAAAAAAATGAAGAAACCCTCAATGTAATACAACCCATTAATGTATCCACTGACTATAATATATACCAAAATGATGATGAAGAATTTCTTGAAATATCATTAATTTAATTTAATTTATTCATTTAATAAATAAATGTCATTTAATTTGCTATTTTAAACCGCAATTCCAATGATCCCATTGATGTCTGAAAGGAAAACATCAAATATTTATTGATATGAATAATATTAGGCCTACACAAAAAAAGTGAATTTATTAAGAGTAATAGATTTTTCATATGATTAATACAATTATTTGATTAGATGACACCAGTGTAATGATAAACAACAATCTTTACAGATGGCTGAGACAAGTTGCCCCACACTTCATACTTTTGACTGCCAAATAATAGTGACAACACCAATGATGTGGATTCATTTAAGGTAAAAATCCATCTGTTTTTTCTAAACTGTGTGATGTCTGGTTCTGTTCTTCAGGGAACTGAAGCACCGGGCCGTCGAACATCCCAATGAACCCAAGTTCCAGATTCATGAATACATTGAAGCACAGAAGGAGAAGTCAGGCTGCTGCAGCTATTTCTAAATCTCTCCTCTCCTCTCCGGAGTGCTGCTCCCACCGTTCTGTACTGAGTGGGAGGAAGCCCTATTTGACTCACTGCTGCTCCCAAAATATGATGCTGCCTATCATTCAAGACTAAAAAGCCAAAAGGATAAACCAAGCTAGAGACTCACAAAACCCACGGTTTTCTTTAGCCGACAGCGGTTTAACCCAGCAACAGAATATTTGTCATAGAAATCTTTATCAAATAGTATAAAAAGTTTTTAAGTTGTTTGAGGAAATAGCCTTCTGCTATTTGCTTTCTTTGTGAGAGTTAGATGAAAAGATCCAAACTACTGTTGTGTATGTGTGTTAGCCTGGTTCTGTCCAAAGTTTAACAATACACCTACAGCTCCAAAGCTCTTAAATGCATGGGTGTTTTTTCAAACATACTGACCGATCTGGCACCAAAGAACGTATATTTCTAAGAAGTGAAAGTTAATTGGTCGTTCCATTGCAACATCAGCGCCCAACAGCAATGCTACGCTTCTGCCATTTTGGACTGAAAGCGACTACCGGATGCCAGTTAAACGTCCGCCTACAAAGTGCCGTGCAAAAGTAAAACAAAATTATTTCTATTCTATTCTACTGGGAAGTTGATTTCCCTCAAAAAAAATTGATCCTCTGATTTACAGATGTCTCTTTATACATCCATGGCCACAGACTCATTACTGTTTACAGTCCAAAATGGCGCCATCTAGCGGCTGTTGTCAAAAAAGCACCAGAGTTTCACCTCTTTGCTCCTATGATAGGGGTGTAACGATTCATCCACTACATCGATGTATCCATTTATATTCCTACGATCCAACTACATCGATAGGTACTCGGCAAGTTGTCCATCACAGGGGACGTAGAGCCACCAGGGGGCGATGGAGATGTTTTGGCTTCACTTTTGGGGAGCTGTCACGTTTCCATCTTTTATATACAGTCTATAGTCTAACCACATCCCAAATGAAGCTCCTTACTTAACGCACGGACATGAGATTGATATTGATCTTCTCATCTAACTATTTATATAATTCATGCTTCTTTTGAACAATTTTTGGTTTGCCTCTGAGAATAAAAATAGTTGTTCTACCTTTTAATTTACCATTAAATCATTGACGGTGGAAGTACAAGGATATTACAAACACACCATTTTTGCCAAAGTGGAAGACACTAAAAACTAAATACACCACTGGCATAGAAGCCAGAAGAGCACACAGTCTCAAGGCAGACTTAGTTTGGATCATTGCTACATCCTTATGTATCATGCAATCTACCAAGAGATCCAGACAAAGGCCATACACTGTTTCATGGATGCAATTCAAAGCCAAGTACATGGACAAAAGCCCTGTCTGTTTATGACGCGCTCAGGCTGGCACATTCTTGACAAACTGTTCTCGAGAAAGTGACAGTCGGCTGCTGCCGAGCGCCCGCTGACTCAAGAAAAGCTCAGGGACACAGCTGGATGAAAAGTTAATGTGCTCTGAGCGCCTGGCGAGGCAGACGGCAACTGCTACTTGACAATGCTCCTGGGTTGGATTGCCAATTTAGTCCTTCATATATAGGAAACACCTATGTACATTTTCTATTTGTGAGTACGTGAGCAGATTTGCTGCATTATTTCCCTCCCAATATGTGTAATGTAAAAAAATATATATTTTGCTTTTACGGCTTGACTTTAAAGCTCAGTTGCATGTTTACTGGTTTGCATGTACCAAATCTGTGCGCAGTGCCTCCAGAACATATTAAACTCTATTTATATTTGTATCAAGACAAACAAAAAGTATAAGCAAATAATTAGCATTTCTCTTCAGATTTTAACTCAAGACTCAGGGTTAAATACAAGATATAAGTCCACTTCAACACATTAAAGCTGCATTAATGGGTTAAAATGTTTCGGGCCACTGGGGGGCAACGGAACGAGATGTAAACACAACATATTACCGCCTTCAAAAATCGTTTTGGCAAACCTGTAGGCAAGCAGTTGCCTATTTGCACATCCATTTATTTAGAGGATTATTGTAAGTCTACCCTCCTTTTAGCTCCATTTTGGTCTCCACCAATTCCTGAGGAAAATATCTGGCTATTTAGCTGCTAAATGCTACACTTTGTTCAGCAGCTAGCTACTAACGTTTTCTGACATGTCTTGTTGGGCAGGTACCGTATGTTGATTGGAACAAAATGTTTCTGAATTTCAGGCCAGACAACCAAAACAATTAAAGGGCGCTAAAACACTACATGACAACACGTGTCATTTAAAGGAACAACATTTTAGGGGATCTATTGGCACAATTGGAATATAATATTCATAACTATGTGTTCATTAGAGTATGAACCTGAAAATAAGAATCGTGTTTTCGTTAGCGTAGAATGAGTCCTTCATATCTACATCGTTGTTACTTTTCCTGATCTGCAGAGTGCTAAACCGTGGTACCGCCAGCCGCCGTCTGACTTCCGTTGCTCCTAAAGTAGTGTTATTATGGTAAGGCGGGCCTCTGAGCGAGGCGAACAGCGTTACCATGGATTTGCACTTTGCGGCTCACGTTACCGCAGTCTTGGAAAGGGAGGAGTGAGCGGAGGGGTACTCAGTTGGTTGCAATCTGCAACCACACTGCTAGGAGCTGCCAAATCCCACACTCTGTACCTTTAATGCCACGTCGTTACCGTGAAACAGCTGCAGTTAGGTTTAGGAAAAACATCATGGTTGAGCTTAAGTACATAAACTTAGTAAAATACTTATGTAAACAATGTAACATAAGTACGGACAACACGCCACTAACGTAACTTCAAAATAACTCAACACATACTCGAACACATGCTGCATCTAAAAACGCGTGGAAAACGCCAGCTGTGCTGCTCTTTTTTTTCTTTCCAATGTGCTTGGGAGGTTGCGCCGGCTGTGATTGTTGTGACATGACATGTGGTGCGCTGAAGGGTTCCAAAAGTTGAAAAAATGTTATCTCAGGGCGCAGCCGTCGCGGCCCAAAAAATAGGCGCTTGGGAACGCTCGCGTGCCGCGACAGCGTCGCTCTCGCGTTTGACTGTGCCTGCCACGGATCTATATTGACAACGATGGATTTGAGCATGCAAAAGACACGGCATGTGTACGGCCCCTTATTCTACGTCACTAGCTCTGAGCGTAGCATATTTACGTGGATGCGTTTGCATTGCAGTCAGCACAGACTACATGGAGTACACATGACACGCAAACAGCAAAAAAAGCTCTTGTCATTGCACGCAAAATTACTTATAAATTACCGCATCATTCACGATTTGGTGAGACCGGTCCAGGGTTGACACTGCAGGCCATAACTTTTACATTAGACATAGTAATTTGATCCATTAAAAATATTCATTAGTGCAGCTTTAACTAGAACTATAATGATGTCAGAACAACAGCTCCATGTTCAGGTTTTACTGTAACACAAGCAAATTTATGAACTTCTGTTTTGCAGTATGCAATGTTCTTTAGCAAATATTTCCTACTGGTAGATTACTGTATGGATGCTCAGGTCTGACACAGTTTATAATCGAAATGATTCAGATTATTGCCTTTAGACCTTGTACATATTGAACAGTTGTTTGTTGTCAGACCACGCTGCCAAAAGTTGTCTATGATGTGTTGTTGTATGCTGCATAAGAAATAAACTATTTTTAACTGAGCACACTTTATATGAACAGTAGTCTCCCCCGCAGTCACCCACCGTGTAGTTGTAGCCACAGTGGTGTGTGTGAGTGAGTGAGTGTGAGAGAGAGAGAGAGAGAGAGAGATCTATATCAAATTACCACAAACCAACTGACAAACAATGCATATTGGGTCTTCAGGGCCCCTGATTTATCTTTGCTTGTTGTTGTTTTTTTTTATACTTCCAAAACAAAAAACATGCCATGATCAACATTTAATATGTATGTGAAGCTGTATAGTTATAAAAACCAACAGGAATAAATAGGATCAAACCTTCTTATTTGCAGGTGTAGCCTTCAAAATAAAATAAATGATATTGCCGCTTCAAAAACGTGGATTTGATTTAAAGGTCTTATTGATAACATTTTTACGTAGACAAATATTTTTTTAAAAAATCCACAGAGCCTTCAGAAAGGCGTCGAATAAAAGTATGGCTTTTCCTAAAAAAATAAAAATATTAGGATTGTGAAATAATAATTTTAAAAGTTTTGGTGGGTCCAAAATGAATGCTTTGTTTATCTCTGTGGAAGATATCTCACGTTTGGTTCCCACTCCTAACAAGGCTTGTGAGCCAATATTAAAACAACGTTGGTATCACGTGGTATCTCTGGGTCGTCAGTTAGTGTGGAAAAAACGAATAAATGGCTGAGATTGAAGGTAAGTGTCTGGCAACAACTTGTTATTAATGTTACTAATAGCACATTTAAATTTATTTTCATTGCTGTTCTCAACCTTGTACCAACTCCAACAGGGAGACGTTGTTTCTCAGTGCTTTTATGGTGCACTTTTTGGAGGCCATGTTACATCCCTATTTAGCTATTAGATACTATTTGCTCTCTTATGTTGAAAAGCTAAGTGAAGTTGTGACCTTTAATTGACAAAATTGTGCTGCAGTTTTTGGTTGTTGAAATTTGTTGAAAAAGTTAAGATGATTTTTTTTAATAATCTGCAATGTTCTATTAATTTGAATTTTTTTTCCATGTTTACTTTTCCACCTGTTCAATTACTTATTTTTTTTCTAATTGTGTATTTTTCATTTCAGATCACTACAAGATGCTTTAAAAGTCGGTTTCCAATATGAGTGTTCTCTCTCAGGACCTTGAAAAGATTGTGCAAGAAACTGCATTGTCCTCTCGCCCGTTTTGTTGGTTGCTGGTAATATGTTTTCCTAATATTACGACTTATTTTCTCGTAAAGTTATGACTTAATTCTCGTAATATTACGACTTTTATTCTCCTAAATTTATGACTTTATTCTAATATTTTGACTTTTATTCTCCTAAATTTATGACTTTATTCTTGTTATATTACGACTTTTTTCCCGTAACATTCCGACTTTATTCTCGTAATTTGACGACTATTTTCTCGTAAAGTTATGACTTTATTATCGTAAAATTACGACTTTATTCTCGTAATTTCACGACTTTTCTCTCATAAAGTTATGACTTTATTGTCGTATTATTACGACTTTATTCTCTTAATTTTACGACTTTTTTCTCGTAATATCACGACTTTATCCTCGAAATCTCAGATTTCGTTTTTCCTCAATGTGGCCCTAATACTCCGTCGTAAAATTATACCTTATTGAAATCCAGATTTTAAAAACACACACTTATGTAACGTTCAAGTGCACTCTGTAGTTTCGATATCCAAATTTTAAACTTTTATTTTGAAAAGCCGATGACAAGTTGTTAATCTTATTGTGGTAGTTCTAGCACGGGACGGAGGTGCAGAAGAAGATTGCAACACTGCAGTCAGAGGAGGAGGATCTGTGTGAACCGAGTAAAGCGGTGTGAGTGAAAGCGAAGTGGAAACTTTACTGTGACTCAGTTGAGCGGAAGTGGAGCTGGAGTGAAGTCAGAGTGAACAACAGGTGTGAGTTTCTGGTTGTTGTGTGACTTTAAAGGCTCTGAAGTGGTTCTCATTACGAGGAGAGAAGTTTGTTCGTCGGTTAGAAGAGCAGCAACAAACATGTCAAAGCTCCGACCCAGACTGTGTGTGCTGGAGAAGAGCTCCAGCGGCTACGGGTTCCACCTGCACGGCGAGAAGGGCAAGACCGGCCAGTTCATCCGCCTCGTGGAGTCCGACACCCCGGCCTCCGAAGCGGGGCTCCTCGCCGGAGACCGCCTGGCCTTCGTGAACGGGGAGAGCGTGGAGGGCGAGAGCCACCAGCAGGTGGTCGCCAAGATCCGGGCCACCGCCGGGGCTCTGGAGTTGGTCGTGGTGGACCCAGAGACGGCCGAGCTGCTGAAGAAACACAACCTGATGTGCCGGAGGGAGTACGCCACGGAGGGGGTTCCCATACCCGGCGGGGACAGCGACTCTGACCGCGGCAGCGGGGGGGACCCGCAGAGCAACGGGAGCAGCCCGAGAGAGGCCACCACCCCGGTCCCGGTCCCGCGGGAGAACGGGGACGCGTCCTCGGAGAGGTCGGACAGGTCGGAGAGGCTGAGTGTCAGCTCCAGCACCAAGGTAATGTAGGCCTGCAAGTAAAGCACAGCTACTCACTCTGTTTAATTTACTGCACACTTCACTTAGTTTATACCCTAGAGACTTGTCATTAGTTTATATTATGTTGCATTTAGGGCTGTCAGTTGATTAAAATATTTGTAATAATATAATAATAATATTATTAATGTAATTAATTAATATTATTAAAATAAATAATAATAATAATATCTAAAAATATTGATTAAAATATTTGTAATAATATTATATTATTATTAATATAATAATAATAATATATAATCGCATGATTGTATATAGGTAATCGCAAATTAAAAGCACATTTTTCATCTATTCAGAATGAACCTTAAAGGGAGATTTGTCAAGTATTTAAAAACTTAACATGGGAGTGGACAAATATGCTTGCTTTATGCAAATGTATGTATATATATATACATATATTTTGTTAATAGTCTGTTTATTGTCAATACTGTATATACTGCTCCTATTTTTATACTTCCTTCTATTTAAATGGTTCATATTTTTGTTACACTTTGTGTAGCTCTTTTTTTTTAAAACAAATTTGTGTTAAGGCGTTATTATTGCGTTAACGTTGACAGCCCTATATATTATATTATGTTCTTGACTAAACAACTGTCAAATTTTAAACTGTTGAAAGGTCAAAAGTTCAGCGGTTGACCTCTTGACCTGTGAATAGAAGTGGGCCTTATGGATCAAATCTTCTATCATGTAATCTTGTATCACCAGCATATCACTATATCATCATAATGTAGTAACATTTCTGAAAATCAATTCAGAAACTTGACCCTGGAAATATTTTCTTGGCCTTTTTGGATCAGTGTGTTACAAAACACCCTCAACTCAAGGGGACACTTGCTTTTATGTTGCATCTAGGGCTGTCAATCCATTCAAATATTTATTCGGGATTAATCGCATGATTGTCCATAGTTAATCGCGATTAATCGCACATTATTTTTATCTGTTCAAAATGTACCTTAAAAGGAGATTTGTCAGGTATTTAATACTCTTGTCAACATGGGAGTGGACAAATATGCTTGCTTTATGCAAATGTATGTATATATTTATTATTGGAAATCAATTAACAACACAAAACAATGACCGATATTGTCCAGAAACCCTCACAGATACTGCATTTAGCATAAAAAATATGCTCAAATCATAACATGGCAAACTGCAGCCCAACAGGCAACAACAGCTGTCAGTGTGTCAGTGTGCTGACTTGACTATGACTTTCTCCAAACTGCATGTGATTATAATAAAGTGGGCATGTCTGTAAAGGGGAGACTCGTGGGTACCCATAGAACCCATTTTCATTCACATATCTTCAGGTCAGAGGTCAAGGGACCCCTTTGAAAATGGCCATGCCAGTTTTTCCTCGCCAAAATTTAGCGTCAGTTTGGAGTGTTATTTAGCAACAAGCTAGTATGACATGGTTGTTACCAATGGATTTCTCAGGTTTTTCTACTTTCATATGAGCCCGTTACAACCTAAAAATTGCAAGTTGTTTTAATGCGTTAAAGAAATAAGTGGCGTTAAAACAAATTTGCTTTAACGCGTTAACGCGTTATCGCGATCGCGTTAACTTTGACAGCCGTAGTTATATTATATATTCCTGACTAAATGTATAAAGCAAACATTATGAGGCAAAAGCCTCTCAACCTTTACAACAGTCGGTCTTAAGGTCAGCTGTTAACCTCTTGACCTGTGAATATCATGCAATATTGCATCAACATATCACTGTAGTATCATAATTTAGTAAGATTTCTAAAAAATGTCTCCCGATTTGATACTATCACGATACTTTGGTGCCGATTTTAAATATGTATTGCAATTTTTAAGTATTGCGATTGTACAAGTATTGAGATTCAATATTATGATTTATTGCAATTTTTGTCTGTTGTCTGTTTTGGCGACGGATACGGATATGATATCACGTTACTCAGACCACAACAATAAAAGCGGTGACTTCCTTCTTCCTCTGCATAGACTCAAATGAAGCAAATATATCGATTCTGACATTCTAGGTGAATTTCTTTTTTTCCACCCCTACTATTCAGTCCGTGTTATTGCAGTGCCCCTAGCTTATATCTCTTATATCTGATCTGAGGCCAGCCTCTGAGCTGCAAAGGTTATGTAGAAATAGATCCCCTATTAAGTAGCCAGTGAAAGGCTATAAGCTAAGCCAGAAAGGTGACACAGCACAGTGAAATATGCCAGGCCTCTACTCATTCCTGTTCAACAGAGTCTTTGCCACAGAAACACCCGTCAGTCTCTCAGCTTCCCGTCTCGGAATTTCCCCGTCAGGTTTGGCTAGTCGGACCAGAGGCTTTGTCATATGATGCATGTCAGCGAGACAGAGCATCATTTTTTACGCTCTTATTATTATCTCATAGAGATATGAATTGCATAATAGGATAAAAATAGTGCTTCTATTGCACACGCCCAGAGCGTCTACACGTGAGTGTCGGATGAAGGTGCACCACAAGTTCAGATTTTTTTGGAATGAGCTTTGGTTGATGGTAATTAGCAACAATGCTAATGGTCTGACGCCCTGTTTGGCACTCTACACTACATCAACATTTTACTTTGACATGCGTTTCTTTCCTGGATTACCATAATCCTGCCTCTTTGAAAGACCAGGCTTTTGTTGTCTGTTGTGAAACTATTTTGCAAGGTTTTTCTTTGAAGTTGTTGTAAACCTGGTAGGATTTAGTAGGCTATGTAACTGTTATTAGCCAGTGCAAAGTCTGGGCCCTGATTTTTACATGTTGTGTAACAAACATGCAAAATAGCCTAATTGTGGAGGTGTTTATCTGCTCTGAGAAAAGGAAGTGTTTTTTATTTGGGGCTTACAAAAACAATAGGATACTAGGTTATTTTTAGACTTGGCCCCCGCAGTAAGTAGGAGTCAACGATTGGCTACAAAACAACATGAATGCACTGGTAGTGATTCAGTGTCTTTCATGGATTACATTGTAAATCCTTAAATAGCTGTAGGTTATCATTAGGGCTGGAACTAAGAGCTTTTTATACACCGGGGGGCGTGATGAGTAAACCACACGAAAATGCGAAATACTCGCCTGCAAATATTTTATGTCTAGGGCTTTTATTGTGCAAGGTAAGAACGGAAGGAGTGGATCTGGTCTGCGCTGATCTTTGTCAAGATTGAAAGGAGTAATGTAATTTGCTGTCTTGGTTCGGACTACGGAGCCTCCATGTTGTAGTTTCATAAATATAGGCGAAATCCAACCCATTCCGCACAATGTGATTGGTTGATGCCTGGTACCTGTACCTTGGTTGCTTTTTCACCGCGTTATATTCGTGTTCTGTATGAAGTACACGTGACAAAAACAACAGTTCGAAAAATTATATTGACGTGCAAATGAATCGCCTTGATGGTTATTTTCATTATTGATTATTCTATCACTGTTTTGGTTAATTGATAAATCACTAAAGGTTTAAAAGTGACATGGACAGTGGCCACACATGTGGTTCTGTGATTACTGTGATGCTAATTTGGGTGTCTGCATTGGCAGTTGGCTTGTTCAGTCCCATGGTCATAAATGTAGACCCTCACAAACAATGGGCGGATGACAAAGTTGACATCACACGGACCAGTGCTGCCAAGCAAATGCTTTTGGGGAAAATTATAATTTGTATGACATTTTCCATGTCATTTTCATTTCAAGTCCTCCTCCCAACAGGAAGTTGGATGGCACGCTAATGTGTTTATTTGCAGAAGCATAGTCACACCAGTATATAATCCAATGAAATCTCTGAGATAAATTCATTTCAGTGAAATTGCTGAGGTCAGCAGGTCTGCATGCAGGGTCTGAAGTATAAATAAGAGCAAATCTTTGGTGTGAAGTTCAACCTTGGTGAAATTGGACACAAATTCACACACGGCCTATTAGCTGTGCTGCACTATCCACTTGTATATGACCCTGCTGCACCTATTGCACGTGGATGTATGGATGAACTTGTGACTGGGCCTTTACAATGATAGAAAACAGAGAAAATTAGCTTTTTTGCTTGATAAGATTAGTGCGTTGCATGCAGCGGTCTTGTGGTTTCAGTGCCTAACAACCCACCCCGCTGCAACGATAAGCCGATGCACAAACAGGTTAAGTCCATCATTTATCACCAGCTGCAGCGTATGAGCAAAACAGACAACTGAGTTCCCAGTTCACCCGTCCGGAAGGGTTACTGCAGCAGCCGCGGTGAACGTAGCAGTGCAGTGTGTGTGTGCAGTTTGTCGGTGAATAAATGCTACAACTCCTCAAGACCCGATCCAAGCTCTGCTGATTTAAAGTGACGGGGGTTAGCCCCAAAGCTAGCAACACATCTGGCGCAGACTCACTTAAGGTGGACCAGTTATTCTCCTTGTAGTGACAAGCCGCTCCTCTGAGTTTTCCTTCTCAGCTTTTTATTTAATTTTTAATATTTATTTTAACTGTTTAACCAGTAGTTTTAATCAGTCAAATGGTTAATTATTAACATCCCTATTTAGGCTACCAAAGCTTGGATGCAAAGCTTTCAATACTGCACTGACTGTGTCAAGAGTTAACTACTTAAGGCTAGCTCCTAGGTAGCTAACATTAGGCTAAGAGCTATCTATTGCTAGCCTCAACCTTCTCCTTTTTGCAACTTATAATGTCCAACAAAGTCAGCAGTTGTTGATTCTCTGACTCGAATCCAACTGATATGACTCAAATCCACACCTAAATGGATCTCCTACATTTCACACCTGTTTCGCTTCTATAAATTGGACGTCCAGATCTCTGTCTCATTCTATGTAGGTGGCTCATGCCCCGTCACTAATACTCTGACCTCCAGTAAAGTGAACAGCCCAGGCTGGATGGCTGGGATGCTGCAAACCTCCAGCTACATTCCTCCCTGATGGGAAACTTGGCAGAGCCTGACTGATGGTCTTCTACTGGCCTCTGATACCGGCCTCTCAGTGGGATACACTTGAGTGGGCTGGCCAGTGATGACGTGAAACCAGCCCTGCTGAGCACAATCGTGGTTACAATAGTTCCTTTCACGTGATTGCCTTTAGTTGGACTTGGTATCGCAGTCCAAGGGCTCAGTCACCAAACTTTTTTTTCACACTAAATTAAGCAAAATCCTCACGGTGGTGGTCTTGGCAAAGACTTGGATATCTAATACTTCTGAGATTGCTTTTTCCTAGAGATAAAAGCATGAAGTGAATGAGCATGTCATCATATTATGATAACATCCTGGCCTCCGGCGACTCGGTCCTCCGCCACACCGAGGGCCTTCTCTCGGTCACCATAGAGATCCCCAGCAGCAGAAAGAGGCTTTGTCCACAGTGTTTGCATGGGGAGAAAAGCTTGTGGGCCAGGGAGGAAAGGAGAGAGGACTCTCACGCCTCAACAAGGAGGCCACACTGACCCTGAAATACCTACACCCTCACTTAACACACACTGTCAATAGGGCTGCAGGGAAGTGAGAGTATGTGTGTGTGTGTGGGTGTGGGCAAGAGGGGGCCGGCCACAAGATTAAACGGCAATTTGTTCTGTACTTGTAGATGTGAAAATGTCAAACAAATGATGAAGTAATAGGTTCCTAAATGAATGGGTGGTAAAAGTGTTGAGGTAAGGTTTAATATAATGAGCTTCTTGACCAAAATACGTGGCAATTCACTCCCGACAATTCATTGGTTAGTGTTTACGGACTCATTGTGTTTGGACTTTTTACAACCTGTGTGCTCCCCATTAGCAGTTACAAATCTTAAGACTTTGAACCTCAGTCGGAGAATGAAGGCCGCGAGGCAGCTCTCATCTTTCCAGCGGATCATTTCGTTTTCAGTGTTTCACAACGTCTCTTATCTCTCAGCTCATATAAGCCTGGGAAAGAACAATCAATCTGCGTGCTTTATTGATTCAAGAGAAGAGAAAGCTATAAATCAAGATTACCGTCGTGTTGCTCAATGTAGCCGCAGTTGCTCAAGTTTATTCCATCGATAGAATGTCTCTAGTTGTAATATAACAGCAATAGGTTTGAGACGGGCTTGGATCTGACTTCTTCAATAAAGTACAGAAGTCGCAATAAAATATTTAGTCTCCGTGTAATATTGAAGCATTTTACAGTTTTTATTGTGCTGAAAGTCGATTAATCGACCATATAGCTTAGCCAATGCTGGAGTTTTAACACCAATATTGATATTTCAGCATTTATCATTGACAAGGAACACAATTATTAACAGGATATTTTACAGATGAAGATAAACCTGTGAATTTTCTATATTGTACAGACTGTGATGGCAGCACAGTTTCTAAACTATCCGTAGCATTTTTGCACTGCAATTTCCTTATCGGCCGGCTTATATTATATAGCCAGTACCGATAAATGTGCTATATCTAATATAGGCCTGGCTTATTTATCAGTCCGCTCTAGTCAATAGCCTATTTTGAGAATTGATTAACAGTCATTTATCAAGCAAAAATGACAAACAAACATATGCTGGTTCCAGCCTCTCAAATGTGAGGATTGTTGCTGTTTAATATTATAGTAAATTGAATATCTTTACATTTTGGACTGTTGGTTGGTAAAAACAAGCGATCTTTGAAGACATCACTGTGGGCTCCAGGATATTTTGATGAGTATTTTTCAGTTACTGTTTTGACATATACAATCTCACCTCACGGTCCACTCAGTAGCTAGTCTGGAGATTTGGCTGTAATTAGCATTATTACCATGTATGTGCTTAAAGGCTGTTGGAAGTGTTAGCGAAGAGTATAAAAGCAAAGAGACGTAACTCTGGTGCTTTTTTGACCGTCGCTAGATGGCACTGTGGTAGCGCTGCCGCCATTTTGAACTGAAAGCGCCAATGAGTACGTGGCCATTGATGTAGGCGGAAGTTTTACTGGCGTCCGGTAGTCGCTTTCAGTCCAAAACGGCGGAAGCGTATCTCTGCTGCTGGGCCCTGACGTTGCAATGGAAAGACCAATTGACTTTCACTTCTTAGCAAAATACTGTACGTTCTTTAGTGCTCGTACGATGCAGGCAGAAAGGCTGCTCGTAAATGCTTGGTCAAAATCAACATCATTATAGTTTTTGTATCCGAGGTGGTCATATGATGGAGATGCTTTTTAAATGAAGTTACACATTTTCCACTGATGACTGGACACCTGACTGTGCTAGGCCATCCACATGCACTACAGTTGATAAACTGTGTCTATTTGGAGTTCAAGCCAAACCATTTATTTTTTATTTCATTAACCGTGTGTGTCTTGATTACATAGCATCGACAGCACTGATTTTGTGACCTGTTTATTTTTTTTATCCCTTATTGTCACTCCCAATTTTTAGATTATTATTTAATTCCCATCATCAGAAAAATCTTCACAGAAGAGTGTAATATTTTGAATGACCCCTCAAATGGAGTATATTATGCTCATGTTTAAGAAATAGTTTTTAACAGTTGAGTTTCAGTTTTGTTACTCAGTCCAAATCTTGGTGGCATTGCCTGAGGGAGCAACCTGCCATCAGATGGTTATTTGTATGGGCTGCCATCCAAAACAAACTCCATAAAAGAGCCGTTGGCGTCATCTGACTGAGATCCACACTGTTTTCTTAGTGACGCAGTCTAAATAAACACACACGGATACAAAATAGCCTGTTGGTTGCCCAAGCTTCCCATGAAGTCCTTTTATTCTCAGCAATAGACAAAATGTGCCGTAGCCATTCATTCGTTCTTCAGCATTTTCCTCTTGAGGTTAACCAAGGACATGTCTCTGACACGGAGATGACAGGAGACTGTGAGCCATCACGCTGTGATCATGTTGTCCCCTCCTCCGGCTCGGACTGGACCGTGAAGTTAAGCCGTCTGACGAAAGCCCGCAGATCCATCACGATTTAATGGGGGGTCTTTGGCATGACAGGGATTATAATTACATTTGGTTCGAGTAATTAGGAACGTGTCTTTGAAGTCTCTCCTCCTCTCAAACTCTGAGTGCCTTCATACTACGTTACATATACCTCAAGCTTTGGGCTCAGCCTGCTTTCAGCTCTGATCAGTCAGCAGCTGCTAAATTGAGAATTCAGCATGACCAGACAGATTGAAATGATTATATGCGTAGAGATGAGGGAGGGGGGATGTGTCTGGGGAAATAAAAATATAATATGATCTGACAGTTGGTACAGATCATTTTTGTCACCATTCCTTTTAATACACTCTGTTATGGTGTCAAAGTTAAGCTTTGTGAAGCTAAATTTAAGAAAAAAAAAAGATGTTATAAGTAAAAAACAGATTCTGACGATGAGAGACGGCACCGACGTCATTGAACACTAACGGTGACAATATCCAACATGTAATACTGAAAAAAAAACACGAGACTAAAATGTGGCCTAAAAAACAAAAACATTTTACCATTTCACCTTCCACCTTCTCTTCCCCTCTCGTGCTGCGGCTGCAGCGGTGGCGGCGCTCAGTCTGTCTCTGTACTTCCTCTCTAAGACCTCAGTCTTGACAATTGTGCTACTATAATGCTATAAAGTTTGCAGGTCGGGTTAGGTTCAGGTGGTTGATAGATGAAAGCATATTTTTGCATTGTGCGGATTAAATTAAAAAACTAGAATAACTTAAAAAAAAAAAATAGCTGTCAAAATTAAGAGAAAAACTTTTGACTAAAAGTAACAACTAAAACTCGACTAAAATGTAGGGCTGTCAAAGTTAACGTGATACTAACGCGTAACGTCACTAATTTCTTTAAAGCATTAACGCAAATTGCGATTTTTAGGTTGTAGCGGGCTCAGTTTTAAAGCCACTGGCATCATATGAAACTAAAAAACCTAATGAATCCGTTGGTACCAACCATGTCATACTAGCTTGTCATGAAGGAGGTTAAATAACGCTCCAAACTTGCGCTAACATTTTGACGAGGAAAAACTGTCATGGCCATTTTCAAAGGGGTCCCTTGACCTCTGACCTCAAGATATCAGGGCTGTGTATTGGGCAGATTCGGAGATGCAATACATATCATGATACAGGGGTTACGATTCTATATATTGCGATACTGTAAGCAAGGCGATATATTGTGTTTTTTTTAAATCTAATTTTAGGGAAACTGTCATAGTATAAAGAACACACCATCATCTGCATAAAATCAGAGTGAAAAAAGTTAACTTTTTTATGCAATCAGAATAGAACAGTGGGATTTGCATTTGTATTTATCACAGTCCCTGTAACATCCAGCATCATAGCACTGCTTTAAGAGGACACATACAGTATACTGAGAGGGCACATCTCTTTGCAAATGAAATAAAGTATTGACTGAGGTAATCTTTGCATGAAAACTATTAATTAAAAATCGATACAGTGTTTTTATGATAATCACATGCAGTTTGGGGCAAGTCATAGTCAAGTCAGCACACTGACACACTGACAGCTGCTGTTGCCTGTTGGGCTGCAGTTTGCCATGTTATGATTTGAGCATATTTTTTATGCTAAAGGCAGTACCTGTGAGGGTTTCTAGACAATATTTGTCATTGTTCTGTGTTGCTAATTGATTTCCACTAATGAATATATACATACATTTGCATAAAGCAGCATATTTGTCCACTCCCATGTTGATAAGAATATGAAATACTTGACAAATCTCCCTTTTAAGGTACATTTTGAACAGATAAAAAATGTACGATTAATTGAGATTAAATATGTTAATCTTTTGACAGCCCTTGTAAAATGTAATGACTTTTCGTTGACTAAAATCAGACTGAAACTATTAAGGATAAAAATGATTAAAATGTGACTAAAACTAATAAACATTTTCATCTAAAGTCTAAGACTAAATCTAAAATAGCTAACAAAATGAACACTGGACATCATACATTCTTTGTTTCTCTGTGGATGAAAAGATCATTTCTGTGGTTTAGTGCTGACTCTTATTCTCTGATCAGAGGCCTGAAATGCTGAGTGGTATATGAAGATGAACTCATTTTTCAGTTGCATATTTTGTTGGTAGAGAGGCCTCTTCTGTAACCACACACACTCACGCAATACAAACATACAAGTTTCATACATACACACACACGCGCACACATCAGGTTCCTCTGTCAGCAGACGAGTTGTTAGCTGTAGGGGTGGAAGCTGTGAGGAAACCACTTCCTGTCCCTGTAGCGAGTTGCTATAGTGCCGAAGCTACATTGTTTGTTTTTTGTCTCAGCCTGTTAATGATAACCATAATGCTACATGTAGTGGCAGTTCTGTGTAGTTTGTGTTGATTATGTAAGCTAATAACTTCCTCCAGCAATAAACACAAAGCTCAATGTTACCGTGTTCATGAGGCGAGCACACAGTCGGCCATAAGGGCCTACGTGGCTAAACGGTTTGGACAGATTGGACGTCACGCACCAAAATACAACTGACTGCTTTACTCAACGTGATGTATTTACTGCAACTTCTAGCTGAAACAAACATAAACAGAGTTTCTAGAGAGGATTATTTAGCAGAGTAATGTGCCAGCAATCTTTGTTTGGGTTTTTTTTACTACAGAAAATGAGTCAGAATGAGGCTGGCTTGTTTGTCATGCGTTACACAATAATTACTTTTTTATCCTAAATGTAATTAGATTACCTTAATAGATAGATGGTGGTAGTAGTAGTTAGTGCTGCCAGACTTTATTCATTTTTCAATTGATTTTGTATTTTATTTAATAACATTTTTATTATTATTGTACTACCTACTATCTTTTTCAGAGCTTTCTACCACATCTCATGTTTTTCATCAGCAAATGGACCATGGGTTGTGGTTGAAAGCCCCATAAAAGCTGGCAAGTGGACCTTGAGTTGAGGTTATTTTGTCGCACAGATGATAGCAACGAGAAGATTATGAGTAACATTACTGACTCCGGCCCAAGCAGGAAAAGTTAACAGAGTTTGGTTTGGTCTGTGAACAATGTTGACTTTTCTGAGCAAATAAAGGCATCAACCAATCGTGTTGTGTGGAGCGAGTTGAGTGGTGCCTTTTTATTTATAAGGATTATAAAACAACAATGCAGAGGCTCTGTATTCTGAACCAAGACAGCAAACTTTATTACTACTTTCAAACCTTGACAAAGGCAGACCAGATTCACTCCTTCCATTCGTGTCTTTCACAATAAAAGCCCTAGACATATAATATTTGCAGGCGAGTGTTTAGCATTTTCTTGTTGTGTGTTTGTCACGCCCCTGGTGTGTAAAGAACAAAAACACAAAGATTTTTAGTTTCAGGTGATTATACGCTAATGAAAACATAGTTATGAATATTATATACCATTTCTGCTAATCGATCCCCCTAAATCCTGCACACTGGCCCTTTAAATCACAAACTATGTGATCAGAGAATAATGCCAACTTTGACACCTTACCGCTTTCGATGCCCGTGCTACATGCCGGTCAGTACCAAAAAACGGAGGTTTGCTAACCAGCCCCAATTCTATGTTCTGTTAGATTTAGCGAGGAACCGTTCATTGCACAAGTCCATTGCACAACTCCTGCCAATGAGGTGGACTGTAGCAATCCCTGGACTCTTTTCAAGTTAATTAGTTCAAGAGGCTGGTGTGAGAGGGGCTCTAAGGTTCAAGAGTGTCACACAACACATGCAACCTGTAAGGGTGGTTCAACAGAAATGGCTCGACTCAATCTTCCAGCACACTTGTGGAAAACTTACAGCAAGTTCTCTCTGTGGAATTGTGCACAGAGATGGCCATAAAGGTTTCACATCCCACTGTTTAGTGTTTTCACCCTCAGTTCAAGGTCCTCCTAACAAATCAGCTCTCCTTATGTGACACCGGGTCGGAGCACAGGATCTGATGTTTAACTACAGCAAGCCGTAAAACCATTAACCTCTGATGTTCAACAAGCTTAGGGGGATGTTTACAATGGCTGCCTGCTGCCTCTTGTACCATCGCACTGAAACTAGGCTAATCCCGCGTTCACACTGTGGCTGTTTGTGGCAAGATCGCAGACCAGATGTTGTTTGTGTATTGGTACAAAGGGGCTTCCACTGAGCATGCAGCCAGCCAGCTCTGCAGGTGCTACTCTGGCTGACCTTTGACCTCTCTGCAGAGGTTTCACGTGATTGCTCGATTGAAATTGGCATGATTGGTATGCCACTGTTGTTGTTTTTTTTTTGCATATACCACTGCTGACTATTGGTATACTTTCAGATCATCACCGGTAGTTTTCACTGTTCTAATGCTAATATCTTTGTGGTAGTCGAGCTAGCTGGGCTGGCTATAGCTAGTAGGGCTGGGACGATACACCTATCTCCCGATTCGATACTATCACGATACTTGGGTGCCGATTCAATATGTATTGCGATTTTTGAGTATTGTGATTCAATATTACGATTTATTGCGATTTTTATTAACTTTTTTAACACTAGACCATGGGAAAAAAGTTGAATCATACACTTCTAGGGACTTTTACTTTTGAAAATATCTAAATAAATAAAAAATTAAAAAATTAAAAATTAAAAAGAGATGTCTTGAAGTCAGATATATCAGTCATTGTCAGGCATTATTTTTTTTTTTTTAATTTCCAGCAACCCAAAAATCAAAGAATAAATTAATTTCTGTCACAAATTAGTGGTATTTTCTTTTTAATTTATAAGGGACATGTAATGTTTTATACTTCTGGTGAATATAATCCAATCAATCTTATTTCCATATATGTATTTTGTATATACAGTTCCCTTTGTTAACACCTTATTTTGAAAACCGGACGTAGTCACACGTGTATACTTCCTCTAACTTCGCCAGTTTTTAGACCATGGCACCCCTTCAATTTTTTGTTGTTGTCATGGTACCCCGAGCCACCCAAACCCCAGTATAACATGCATATATGTACACAGATGCTTTTAGCCAAAAGGTGCTCTGCGGATTTAAAATAATTCAATTAAATATGAATTAAATTAAATAATAAGTTAAATGTATTTCTTTCATTTTCCTCAATATTAAAATGATCTTATATTTTTAAGGTGTACAAGGAGACAAACAAACAAAACTTGAATGATGGATACCCGTCTTCCACTAACAGCCAAACCCGTCTGTTAAGCTGTTAGCCGAGTAGAGTTGAGTCTGATTTTTAGTTTTACTGAAAATTGGTATGTGCGACTGAATTTGGACTTTACCCAGTGATGCCATTATCATATTGTACAGCACTTGCCATCACTGCACTGTTTTGCTATGCGTGGCTCTGCTGACAATGTGGTTTTCCTGTACATGCTGTGCAACAGACAGGAAAATCAGAAAGTAGTACTCAAATGTCACTTGAAATGCATGCATTATGATTGAGTGATGCTGGTGATGCGATAGAGAGAATTATGGAGACGTCTGTGCCCTGTGTCTCTCTGCCACCTGCTCCAAAGGTCTTCTTCATATTGCATATACTCACTGGTATTTCCAAAGAGACGAAGCCAAAGTATGGGTAAAAGACAGAAATGCGGCAATCTAGGGTCACCCCTAGCTAACGGGAGAAATATGATCTCTTTTCATAGTTCTTGTCAGTACACGTGTCGCAGCATTCTGGATCAACTGGATATGGGGCAGTCTGATAATAAGGAATTGTAATAATTCAGCCTAGAATTAACACATGCATGGACTAGCTTTTCTGCATCTTTGTTTGAGACAGGATGTGCCTTGTTTTTGCAATGTTACGTAGGTGAAAAAAGGCGGTCCTTGACATTTGCATTATGCCAGAGTAGTATGTGGTAGCTCTGTGTCGCTGTCTCTGCATTCCCCCTCGGGTTAGAGACAGCTTTGCTCTGTTTGGAACTGTCTCTCTATTTCCAGGATGCTTCCCACTGGAAAGCTGAGGGAGGTGGTGAAGTTACTTATGTGTGGACAATAAGCCACACAATGATGAGATGAGATTTATGCCCGATCAGAAATGTTGTTCAGTTTGTTGCGGTTTACCAACTCCGATGAAGAGCAGCACAAAGCTGCTTCTCCAATAGGGATGCACCGATTCAACTTTTTCAGTGCCGATACTGATGGTGATACCCGGGCTTTGGGCTTTACTTATCTACTTGACTTCAACATTACTTTCCTAACTTGTAAAACAAAATGTTACTAATGAATACATAGATATAAATTTTAGGGATGCACCGATACTGGATCGGATATCGGGCTGATACCGACTCAAATAGCTGGATAATGTATCGGTGACAATAGGGCCGATCTATTCAATTCAATTCTATGTTTATATACTATACACATTATATACTGGAATTTTAATTCCTGTTTAAGTTTTGAGCAATTTGTTTCTGCATTAAAAAGCTTTACACTTGAACTGTAATTCCTGATAATTTTAAAGTTGTTTTTTTTACCAAGTTACTGGTGTATGATTTATTATTTTAATAATAAATAATTCATTAAGTGTATATTTATGTATTTATTTGTTACATTTTGTATTACAAAGTTAAGAAAGCAATGTTTAAGTCAAGTCTGATGTTGCCTTACACATAAAAGAATGATCCCAGTCACTTCCTCACAGTGAGGCATACAGCTTATTAATCAAACACTGGTATCAGATCGCTACTCCGTATCGGCCGATACCCAAAGCCCAGGTATTGGTATCGGTATCGGGACTGAAAAAGTCGGATCGGTGCATCCCTAATAAATTTAGTGAATTGTTATTTATTATTAAACTATGCAATTGTACACCAGCAACTTGGTAAAAAAAGCAACAAGTTAGTCAAAACTTAAACAGGAATTAAAATTCCAGTATATAGTATATAAACATAGAACTGAATTGAATAGGTCGGCCCCATCGCATTCACCAGAATGCAGGAAAGGAAATGTTGGACGCTCAAATTTTCCTGGGGGAGGACATGTCCCGCTTAACATGTGTCCTCCCCAATGTTGAAATAAAACTTACGCCCTTGAGTCATTTAATCAACTGTAGATATAAAAAAATATTGCTTATTGCAGCTTCTCACCAGGCTTGGTGCCATATTTGGGTGGAACCTGCCTTAAAAGTTAGGGGGAAAAAAAGTCTTCGTCACAGTAAATGCCACAGATTACATGGAAATTTGCAACATGATTGGCTGCAGCTTGCAAGATGTACCGTGATATGCATTTCTAGATATTTTTAAGTATATACACACATACATGGCCCAGAAGGAGGCATATATGTGTATATACTCTGTTTACAACATGAGAAAATTGTAGCATACAGCATTCCAGTATTGTACTTTGCACCTCACCTGTTATATCATCCCTATCATCTTCATTAACAGCCACTGGTTATGTGGGCTTTGTCATAAATGTGTGATACCATCCAAAGGTCCTCCCATGATCACACTGACTCACTCTGAATGTTTCAGCAATCATCAACCACCCGGACTTCATACAGTATAAACCCTTGGATCAATGCATAATCCACTTTGTGAGTGGAGGAGCAGGTGCGCGTATGTCTTGAGTTAATGCTGAGGTTGCAGTGGTTGATCTTAAATGGTCACTAATCATTCACAGATAGTTGCTGATAGCTGAGGATGTTGCAGATAGCTGTGGTTTTTATCAGATGAAATGCAACGGGCGGGTGGGGAACATTTTTTCTTATCAGAGCCTCAGATGTTCACGCCTGTCACTGTTTTATGCACACGCTAGCTGTTAAAGGGTTCGAGGCTGTGTTTTCTCACATGTATATGGAAGCCAAATTACACCAAGAAAAGACATAAATAGATGAAACGTTAGGAATGTCAAAAAGAAAGGGGGAAAAAAAGTCAATTTATATATAACTCACCCATCTGAATTATATTAGGGATGTCATGAGACCTGATACCAAGTTGAAAAAGTCTGTACATGCAGTACCACGGCTCCCGGGGGGAGGGGGGCGACCCGTTCTATTTTGTTTCTCTGATAATGCTACTTTGTGAACTACAAATTTATGTTGACATCAGCAGGAGGAAAGCTAGTGAATGTTAACTGTTAGCAGCTGGTGGGCAGCACAGTCCTGCGGAGCCAATAGCTAATCCTTCATTATGATGCGTTCAAGCTCTCCTCAGTAAAAATTAGTATTAGGCGAAAGTGTCATGATGTGTTGAAATGTAATCTTGTAAAATTTTGTTTTTGGCGAGAAATCTGTTTGAAGGAGATGTTTTCACAACAATAAAAATAGATATTAGAGATGGAATTATGACCTCTTTAACTTCCTCACACTAGGGTTTTTTTTTGTTTTTTATTGTTTTTTACAGTGGTATTAAATTGGGTTTCGAGAATCGTGGAATTTCACTGGTATTGGTAACTAAATTTCTGGTATCGTGACATCCCTAAATATCAAAGTTAACGCCTAATTACAGACGCACCTTGCTAACCTAGCTAGCGTTAGCTGCTAACGATACCTGGCCTCGCTCCTCTCCAGCTCCACCCTCTTGTTCAAAATATGGTCACTTCTGGTTCCAAAAAACCAAGATGGCGACGGCCAAAATGCCAAGCTCGAGGCTTCAAAATGGTAGACTACAAACTAATGGGTGACGTCACGGTGACTACATCCACTTTTATACACAGTGAGACTGAGTCAAAATTATTATTAGATACTAATTTGATAGTTTTAATTTTTAAGTGAAAATTGATCGATAGTAAATCAAAATGTTGACTTACTATCTCATAACTTTGACTTAAAATTCTGACTTATTGCCATAATTAAGACGTAGCATCTCAGAATTTTGACGTCCTGTAAATATTTACATTTTTCGCATTCCTAACTTTTCATCCATGAATTTATTTTTTGTTCCTGGCGGAAATGGGCTTCCATACATGTCTGCAACACATCCCCAGGCTGGATCATATATAATGTGTTCACAGTTAAATTAATTGTTAGTTCTGAAACTAATTATCTTGATGGTGCATGTTTAAAGTACAGTTGGCAGCATAACACTAGGAACATTTTTTGATATTGACGTATTGGAAAAAGGCAACGCCTTTTTATGGAGCTGTCCCCTTTTGTAATAGGAATCCACTGAACAATATTTTCCGGGAGTCCCGTGATAAAGACGTAGCTCATGATGTCAGAGCAGCAGTGCTCTAATGTTAAATGGTTAAATGAATATAGAGGTCCTTCACCCTCACATGGGATTAGACTCTTAACTAGGCGTACAGTAGGCCACAGCAGGATTAGCCTCTGCAAGAGAGCAGAGACCTGCTACAGTTTCATTCAGTTAGGAAAGGAAGTCAGCTGCAGTGTAGTATATAATCTGTTTTATGATGTGTGTCAGCATCTGTTTGAGGGCCATGTAGATCATATTGAAACACAAGACTTTTCTGCCTATGCATGTTTATGACCGCATGTTAAGTGTCATGCTTTTTTAGGTCTGACTCGACATGTAATTTGTCTAAATAAGCGCCATGAGTACAGTATGTAAATAGGGAAGTTACATGACGTACACACCTTGTCATTTAGAACAAACCTGTAACGATTGTATTGATGTGGAAGGTCAGATTGACGTAGAAGTGGACTGCATTGCAGAAAAGAGAAAAGATGAATTTTACTAAAAAGGCTGGAAATTTCACTGGCTGAAGTAGCATATGTCACATCCTTCTTGTCATCACAGATGGTCACGTAATGGTCTCTCTCCCTGCTGTTGCTGTCAGTTGTTTTTGTGATTCACTCTACTATATCAAACCATCAGACCATTAAGCCACGAGTATGAGATTTACATATTACAGCTGTTATATTTATAGCTGTTAGACCTGCTGATTCTGTAGCTACGTACGTTAATAACAATGTGCTAGAACGGTTTATGAAATGTCAAAGTCTTCTATGTCTTTATTAGAATCAGTCTTTTCTTAATCAACTGACAAAGTCATAGTCTAGCGCTGTTTGTCAGATGTTAGAATGGGATGTTTTGGCCAGCTAAAGTTTGCTGTGTTGCAACTATGGAAAATCTAAATTAAGAGATACTTGTTAGTTCTCTGTTATAAAATTATTAGTCCAAACTTTGACTTGAGGTAAGTTATGAGATAGTATATCCAAATTCTAACTAAAGGTAAAATGATGAAATAAATCAAAATTGTGACATACTCATTAATAACTTTGATGTACTTACTATCTCTTTATTTGTAATATGACATCACTTTAATTTGGTATGTATAATATTGACTTTTGACTGTCTCATAGTTATGCCTTAGAAATCACAGATTTGACTTATCTGTACATCCAACATTTTCTATTTTATCTCATAATTCTTACTTTTTTCTCTCTCATAATTTTAATATTCAAAAATTGACTTGCTATATTTTGACTTTCTGTTCTATAATTTGTAAATATAATATTGGCTTAGTCATTTAAGATTTTGAATAACTTCAGAAGTCATAGTTTTGACTTAGTGAATCAAACTTTTGACTTAAAGTTATAAATCTGACTTAATATCTCATAATTTGACAGTCAAAAATGTGATGTTCATATTTAATCAATGTCTAATCATTTAAATTTGTGAATATAATATGGATTTAGGATTTTTTACTCTGTCCCATAAATTTGACATACTTTCTCCTAATATTCAATTATTTCTTGATATATGTCCTAATGTTCAACAAAAAAAGTAATAATTCTAATATAATAATATATATAATAATATAATTATTATTCTAATAATAATAATGAATTTAATTAATTTTAATTTACTGTTCCATGCAACATTTCATTTTTTTAATTTTTATTTTCCTGGTGGAGTTGGGCTTCCGTAGGTATTTCAGAGGCTCTGGGAGCCATGACTATTCCCAGGAAATACACAGAGCCGGGCTCACTAGTAACTTTTTATAAAGTCTGAAATCTCAGCAGCTGTTGGGACACATGAGTGAGCGGCATTAATCAGCTACACAAATGAAGCTCAAGTCCTCATGATACTGTACATTATTGATATTATTGTGTACAGAGAGACAGTCAAATATGACTGATTACACCTTTTTAATGAACTCTTGATTTTTTTCTCCCGTATGTGTGCAGGAGGAGAGAGGCGGTCTGCGGCCTCGTCTCTGCCACATGAAGAAGGGAACCACAGGCTACGGCTTCAACCTGCACAGTGAAAAGTCCAAACCAGGCCAGTTCATCAGAGCCGTGGATGAAGACTCTCCAGGACACAGAGCAGGCCTCAGACCACAGGACAAGATTGTCCAGGTACACAACACACACTCACTCATTCTCTAAGTCACATGGACAATCAGTATGGATATGTGCTAGAATAGATACCAGAAATTTAGTAGTCGATACCAATACACGGAAATTCCACGATTCTCGATACCAATTCGATGCCACGGTAAAAAACTAAAGTAGAACAATTAATCCCATGTACTTCAACATCCACTCCTTTTATTACCATTTGTATACTGGGTTTTGTTAGGAAGTTAAACAGGTCAAAATTCCCTCTCTATTATCTATTTTATATCACTGTGAAATCCTCTCCTTCAAACAACTGGATTTATTCAAGTTTCTCACCAAAAACTACATTTTACAGGATTACATTTGATCACATCATGATAACGTTAGAATTTACCTTCGCCTCATTTTTACTGACTAGAGCCTGAATGCATCATAATTCAATCATCAATGGCACGTTGCCATCTTGGTTTTTGGCCGTCGCCATCTTGGTCTTTGGCCGTCGCCAAGACCTATGGAAAGGAGGCTGGGTCACGGGCGGACATGGCTCTTGGGGTATGGGGTATAACGCATGCGCAGTGTAACTGAAGCCGCGGTCGTGCATTGCGATTGGCTCAACTTCGGCGAGTTTAGACCAGATTTTACTGCGCATGTGTTATACCCCCAAAGATATGGCGTGTTGATGACGCGTGACCCAACCTCCTTTCCATAGGCCTTGGCCGTCGCCATCTTGGTCTTTGACCGTCGTCATCTTGGTCTTTGACCGTCGTCATCTTGGTTTTTGACCGTCGTCATCTTGGTCTTTGACCGTCTCATCTTGGTCTTTGACCGTCGTCATCTTGGTCTTTGACCGTCGTCATCTTGGTTTTTGACCATCGTCATCTTGGTCTTTGACCGTCGTGATCTTGGTTTTTGACCATCGTCATCTTGGTCTTTGACCGTCGTCATCTTGGTCTTTGACCGTCGTCATCTTGGTTTTTGACCGTCGTCATCTTGGTCTTTGGCCGTCGTCATCTTGGTCTTTGGCCGTCGTCATCTTGGTTTTTTGCAGCCAGAAGTGACATGAGAGGGTGGAGCTAAGTACAACCGAACGTAGAATAAGACATTTTTAGGCGAACAAAAAGGTTATAATTAACTGTCATGAACTGAAAACACACTGTGAAAGGGTTAAAGTTGTAGGACGAAAACGTGAACACGCCTTGGTAGCGAGCTGTCAATCACAAGGTAGCCACGCCCTAAAGCATCCCCTGCTTTATCGTCTATTTGACTCTAAATGGGACCATAATTTACTTTTCAGACCCTGGAGTTGCCCACTGCATTAGTCTCTAGACTGTAACTACGGTACCTGAAGTACTGTAGAAAACGAGTACCATCACATTTTCAGAATTTTGGCATCGACTTGGTACAGAAGTATCTTTTCTCGTGACTTCCCTAACAGTCACTTCTTCACATTGTTCCTGAGTGGTCAGAGTTTTGCCCAATACTGTTGTTGTTTTATTTTGTTTGTATGTGTATCAGCTGTAATCCTATTACATCAGTGGGCAAACGGGAAACTGGAATCCCATTAGGTATTAGGTTATTATTGGATGGAGAGTGTATATAGCTGTAATGTGTACATGATTTTGCACGCATGCAAGTGTGTTCATCTCTAGGCTCCTGTGTAAGTAAAGAGTGTTTAAAAGAGTGCAGAAATCAGCATTTTCTCCCGGCTGTGTGTATGTGTGTGAGACGACCAGGCCTTCTGGCCATGTTGAACATGGCAGGGTCAGAGTTAATCCACTTATTGCGTCTGTGGGCTGAATTAACAGCCTGCTCAAACAGTCTGCAGGGCCTCTCACATGTAGAGGAGAAGGGGTTTTGTAAATGAATTAATACCGCATACCGTATTCATGACGAGATGGAAGCTTTAGACAAGGACGTCGTGGAGGTTTTTAGAGGTGGATTTTCGGAAAAACAGTATGCTGGGAATTTAATGAATTTTCCGCGGAGGGTCACTGGAGTGGAATATAGCAGAATGTTCTGTACCACCTGTCCAATGTTCACAGCCACTGTGGGAGTCGGGTGGGAGATTCCTGACGGTGTTCCCGCCTCGGATCTTCCTCCCACAGGAATTCCTCAGTGACTTATCTCTCCCCTGGATGCTTGATTAGTTCTAACTCCGGGAGTATGCTTGTCTACCGCGCCCTGTAATAACACTGGTACCAAACGTTTTCCGTCACCGGTACCATTACTCTTCTGTAGGGTATCATTACGTTCATTACTTTTTACACTACAGCCACAAAGTTGGCATCCCTACAAAAACATCATCATTTACTTGATACCACCTAGTTTATGTCCAATGTTCTTATCATCCTTTAGAGTGTTTCCACTGTGCAAGTCATTTTTTTTATGTAAACAGGGAATGATTCGTTTTGGGTTATTGTAGCTTCAGTCTAGTGATGGCAAACGGTATTAACGATGGTATTTTTCAACCTGTAGGGTTCAGGTTTTTTCCCCATGTATTTGTGTGTCTAAGTGACTAAAGGGGACAATATTTTCTGAAATTGGTCCAGTATTGACCGCTAAACAAGCTGCAATGCAATTCATCACCATCAATGTACGTCCCAAACATATTTTGTATCGACGCCGGGGATGCCCGTCAGTCCATAGATAATTGGTGCCTTCAAATGGGGTCTTGTTTACCGTGTTCATGAGAATAGTCCATATGAACGCCCCCCTCTTGTGGTATTTACAGCCTCGTCAGTGTAAATTTTCTGAAAGAGTTTACAAGTTGTAAACTTGTGTTTGTTGACGTTGTCAGAAATAGTGGCGGCCATGGAAGTTAATTTTTCGGTACATAATAAGTGAATATATTGTAATTCGTAATTTTATAATTTGTCTGAGGAAAACGTTGATATTCCATCTCTTTCCTCTGTCATTATGCCTTTGCATTTCCTGCATTTGTTACCCACTTGCTAGCTTGCTAAATTGTTAGCCTCTATGGCTTCTAGATGCCGAGGGTAGAGTTAATATTGCCGTTGTTTAGCAGCGGTGTTCTCACGACTTAACCCCTTGAACGCCAAGCATATCGTGTACACGACTTCCCGTGTTGTAAACACAAGCTCACGAGTTTCATTTGAAGGCAACATACATTTGACAAGTGGACGTCGACCAAAAGGTTATAAATAACTTTCATGAACTGAAAACACACTGTGAAATGGTTAAAGTTCTAAGACGAAGGCACAGACAACTCTCCACCGCCAATCGACCACTAAAAGTGCTTGTTTTTGCTTTTTTGCTATATTTTAAAGATTATTTTGGGGCTTTTCTCCAAAAAATCTCAGAAAGCAGCTCTTTTGGAGATTTGTGACAAAGAAATCTTTGGTCATTTCTGCAAATCTGGAGCTTTGTTTGGTCTTCCAACGAGGGCTCAATTGGAAATCATCCACCATTCATGCAGAACCTCGGCTATTTATTTGGTATCATGGCACCTGGTGCTGTGAGTGCTTAACCTCTTAAAAAGAATAAAGCTGAAGTAATTAGATGATTAACTGATTACTCAAAAACGCCGAAACAATGGATTGTTTATACGGCTGTTCTTTCAATATATCTGTATACATATTTATAACGCCTATAACATAAGAATGTGTTCTGGTTAAATGACCATACCACTGGTTTTGCATGTGTTAACCCATTTACCACAAACCACTTATGAAAATGAAGTAACAGACTGTTGAAACTTGCTGAATTCATCTCAATGCCACATTTGTCATTTGGAGCTTGAGACTTTTCAAAGCAATCTGCACTTAAACTGCAACACCATGTGACTGTAATCTGTCACTGACACAATTATTGCAGACTTGGCGTTCTGGAATAGTCCCGAAGAACACACTAAATTTGTGCAGACTACAAACTAAAAACACAATAGTAAGATAGTAAAACTCCTCTCCTCCTCTCCTGCCCTTTCTCAGGTTAATAGCATGTCAGTGGCCGGCATGCAGCACTCAGAGGTGGTTGCAGCCATCAAAGCAGGAGGAGACGAGACCACGCTGCTGGTGGTGGATGCCGAGACTGACGAGTTCTTTAAGAGATGCAACGTCCTGCCCGCTGAGGAACACGTCACCGGTATGACACACACATGCTCTCACACACATGTTTACCATAACAGTGTTAAAAGATCAAGGACAAAGTGATTTGAAGTTTAGTTTTAACTGACTGTAGAGTAAAAATGTAGATTGACAAAGAGAGGCCTTTGTCTTCTTTTCCCCTGTAGGACCTCTTCCCGAGCTAGCGTCAGAGAGAGCATCAGAGGAGGAAGTGGTAAGGACTACCAGACACACACACACACACACACACACACACACACACACACACACACACACACAC
>CAKALU010030345.1:0-16008 GCA_916700995.1 Hozukius guyotensis | reverse complement strand
GTGTCTTTTATACAGGTAACGAGTTGAGATTCTGAGTACTTTCTTAAAGCGAGAGGACTAATCTAACCGGTCTGTGGGGGCCAGAATTCTTGCTGGTTTCTAGGGGATCAAATACTTATTTCCCACAATCAAATGCAAATCAATTTATAACTTTTATGTGATGTGATTTTCTGGATTTTTTTTTTATATTCTGTCTCTCACTGTTAAAATAAACCTACCATTAAAATTATAGACCGTTCTTTTCTTTGTCAGTGGGCAAACTTACAAAATCGGCAAGGGATCAAATACTTATTTCCTCCACTGTATATATAGTATATTTCTGCTCGGCTGTTCAAGAGTTAAGTCAAAAGGGAATACATAAGCGCTACAAAGTGTCCGGTTTTAAAAACACACATTCTGGTTACGCCTAAAGGCACAGCCATGGGGAGTGTCTAAGTTCACACAAAGTTCTGAATAATGAATATCAAAGCAGCAGACTGAGGTTTGGTCATCAAGACACTGAGTGTCTTGCCTGCAGGCTACAGCTTCAATCCAATAAGTGATATAAGAACCTGCACAATATGAGCTGTGCAGTGTTGGAAGTTTCAACAGTCTCTAGTTTAAACAGGAAACCGTAATCAGAAAGCAAAAACACCAGGCATACGGTCTGAGACAAGCTGCTAGGTCTCTGGTGTAAAAAATATCAATCAAGTAACACATTTATGGTCAGTTCACCTAAGTTACAAAAAAACAATCGACAAACAAAACAACACTTTCTCACTTATATCTAGTGGTATCTAGCCATGCAGATAGTTTGGGATTGCCCAGTTTTTGGGCCATCTCTGAGATTTCTGTCTCCTTCTCAATACAATGGCATATTGTTTGTTGTGCAGCAATAAGTAATTACATTTAAAATATTCAACAGCTACATCTCTTTACATAACATTACATACACAGCACGCACTTCTCTGGATAATCCACAGACGTCACTTTTGACAGTTTTTATTAGAACTACTTTCTACCAAAGAAATAGTCTCTATAGAAACTGTGCATGTGTTCTGTGAGTTATTCAGAGTGATGCGAATACCGGTTATGGTATGCCATAAAAAAAATCAAAAAAATCATATAAAAAGTCATATTATAGTATGCCATAAAAAAATCATATAAAAGTCATAATATAGTATACCATAAAAAAAATCATACAAAAGTCATAGTATAGTATGCCATAAAACACAAATCATATAAAAGTCATAGTATAGTATGCCATAAAAAAGAAAAAATTACATAAAAGTCACAGTATAGTATGCCATTAAAAAATCATATAAAAGTCATAGTATAGTATGTCATAAAACACAAATCATATAAAAGTCATAGTATAGTATGCCATAAAAAAAAGTCATATAAAGTCATAGTATAGTATGCCATAAAAAATCATATAAAAGTCATAATATAGTATAACATAAGAAATCATATAAAAGTCATAGTATAGTATGCCATAAAAAAGAAAAAATTACATAAAAGTCATAGTATAGTATGCCATAAAAAAATCATACAAAAGTCATAGTATAGTATGCCAAAAAGTCAAATCATAAAAGTCATAGTATAGTATGCCATTAAAAAAATCATGTAAAAGTCATAGTATAGTCCGCATAAGAAAAATCTTATTAAAGTCATAGTATAATATACCATAAAAAATCATATAAAAGTCATAGTATAGTATACCATAAAAAATCATATAAAAGTCATAGTATAGTATGCCATAAAACACAAATCATATAAAAGTCATAGTATAGTATGCCATAAAACACAAATCACATAAAAGTCATAGTATAGTATGCCATAAAAAAAATCACATAAAAGTCATGGTATAGTATGCCATAAAAATAAATCACATAAAAGTCATAGTATAGTATGCCATAAAAAAATCATACAAAAGTCATAGTATAGTATGCCAAATGTCATATAAATGTCAGTATAGTATGCCATTAAATGTCAAAAAATGTCATAGTTTGCCATAAAAATGTCAAAGAAAGTGATAAACAATTCATAGTATAGTATGCCATAAAAATGTCATTACTAACTCATACTGGAATGAAATAAAAAAAAAAAATGCATAGTCATAAAAAATGTGAAAAAAGTAAAGTCTGGTGCAGAACTCAGACGCGCGTAAAAAAAGGAAAAATTGTTAATTCTTTCCCGATAGCACTGTACGATAATATGGTAATAAACTAGCAGCGTTTTTGTTGTCCGGAAAATCTTGGAAATCATGGCTATCGATTAAAAACAGCCCATTTTTCTAAATTCCTAAAAAGCTGACAGTGAGGAGATAAAAGGTCTTCCCCTGTCAGTGGTGATGGGCTGCCTGTCCGTTCGCCTGCTGTCCTTGGGTCCGAGGTCGAACCCATCGGTCTTGTGAGACGCGGTGAGCTGATAGGTGACTGATGTTTCACCTCGAGAGACGGACAGACGGGCCCGATGGAATAACTCGGTGCTAAATGGACCGGGGAGTTTGCCGGCTCATCTCGGGGCCTCGCTTCACGGCGGACTGTTGTTTTTTCCTCCGCGGTGTTTGCGGAGACGGCTGTTTTGACTGTGTACTCTGGCTCTGAAGCACAGATAAGTCACTGCTATCCCCTACAGTTATGAATTGGTTTGCTTTGAGCTGAGGAAAGCAGAAAATCCCGTGATATGATGAGAGGTCGGCAGCCGCTCGTGAACTGTCGTCTGGCGGTTGTCTTGTTTTGATTTACCGGATATTGGAAGCATTTGTCTTCGCTCGGATATTGCCTGAGCTACGGTAATAATACCTGTGCAAAGACTGGCAGTTTAACAAGAGTTTTTAGAGTAAGCTTTGAGCTTTAGGGTTTTCTTCCAAAAGTTATGTCCTCCGCAGTTTAGTTTTAAAAGCGGTACAGTAAAAAAGGTACATAACTGACATAAAAGGGATCTTTAACAGACAGGATTTTGCTTTTTGACAGCCAATTACCTGCTGTACATTCTCATATTTAATGTGTTAGTAGTAGCGCGGTACAAAGCGGGCGATACAATGAGCATGCAGTAAAAACAGTCATAAATTTCTCTCCCGCTGCGTGTTTCAATAGAAGGTCTTCTTCTCAAACTGGATATAAAGACAAAACTGAAACAAAAGGAGAGCTTTCTATGTTTTGACTCAAGGCTTTTCTCTGCATCGGGGCTGGTTTAAGTGCAATCTGAAAAGGCGTGAAAGGCCCCGATGGTTAATGAAACTCATCATAAACAACCCTGAGAAACACAGTAAAGGGTCATTCGCAAAAACTTTAATGAAAAGCATCCAAGTCCTTCAGAATCCTGCATAATATTCATCCCACTTACGTCCCAGAATGATCTTTGTATAATCCTCATAATTTGTTCTTGGGTTGAATTCAGACATATATTTTCTGCTCGTCTTTGTTACTATAGAAACCGTTTCCCGTACAAGGAGAAACGTCTGGCCTTGTCAGGTAATTACACACCGAGGGCGGCTTTCCTTTTATGCTTGTGTCACTCTGCAGGTTGAGGAAATGGAATCAAACTCTAATGGCTGCATGCTTCTGTTGGAAAACTGCACATCACGTGTGATTAGAGACTTCTGCTGCAAGACTTCTGACAAAAACCGCACTACTATCTCACATTTCTCCTGTTTTGACCTCCTTTCAAACATTTCTGCTTAATTTGAGTTAAAGTTTCCAAACTTCTGGTCAGACTGGTCACATATAGGCGAAATTAAATGTGCAATTGACGAAATAAAAATGAGCCTGTACTGTTCATTTTGGCTTTAGCGTATAGCGTATCATTATATTAAGTAGTTATTCAGGGTGCAGACTAGAATTTGAATAGCATTACTGAAATCATCAACAGCTATTATGTGTAAAAATCTGCGGGGGATTATAAAAGCACACTTTAAATATTTTTTTAAAAAGCTTTAAAGTATGTTTCATATGGTCCGCTTTTGTTTTTTAAAGAGACTAACATTTTAGTAATCAGATAACTGTGCCGTAATTCAACAAGTAATTTGTTACTCAGGTTTAATTTGTTTAACTGTTGTGCATCCCTTTAAAAAACTGCTCTGATGTCCTTAGAGGACAAAAATGTGTCAAAAAACTGCCATAAAAATTATATATTAATATAATTTTCTAATTGCAATGGGATTAATATTTTAACCAACTTCAGTCCTCATCATAACTACCAAAAATTCCTGCATCTTCAAAATTTTAGTTTGTTTACATAATGCCACTGTTTTACAAAAAAAATATTATTTTCTATATACTAAATGCTGAGGGTGAGATATGTCAATGATTAGCAACTAGGGCTGCACAATTATGGCGAAAATGATAATCAGGATTATTTTGATCAATATTGAGATCACGATTATTTATCATGATTAATCTCTTCAAATGTCACAATTAATTACAGAGCGCTGCTTTCACTTGCATGTTGTGCTATATTCCAAGAAATCAGATATTCTAAATGTTATCCTTTTACTTTGTTATTGTCATCATATTTACATAAAAACACACAATTCAAATTAAATAAAAGATTGCATTTTTATTTAAATATTTGCTTTGATTAAAGAAAAATTAAAAATCTTGGCATTAGAAGTTCCAATTATCCAATTATATATTATAATCTGCTTAGAGCTAGTGTTAGGAAGTTAAACAGGTCATATTATCTATTTTACATTACTGTGAAAACATCTCCTTCAAACAACTGCATTTATTCAAGTTTCCCGCCAAAAAGAACCATTTTACACATCTGCATCATAATAGCGTTGTAATTTACCATCGCCTAATCATTTTACTGAGTAGAGTTTGAACGCACCACAATGTAACTCAATGGAACCCCCCGTTAGCGGAGCTCTTTAGCACGGTACTGTCTGCAGACGAGCCGGTCACTATGGTTACTCTGAGCAGCATCATGGAAATGAATTACAATATAATAATTGTCTGATTAAGTTGTTCCAAACATTTTAAGGTTGTTCCTCGACGGCTTATTTTGGACGAATTGCAGCTTTGTGTCTTCTTCGCTGACAAAGAACTTCCACACCGACAATATGTTGCGTGTGAGACGTTACTGACCGTGCCGCTGTGTGCCGACGTTAAACCATCATGTGGCCGCTGAAAACTCAGATTTATGAGGTTAGGAAGCTTAGAAGAGCTTAGAGAGCTTAGAAGTTTAGGAGGTGCTTGATTTAAGCAGTTTTCTATGAGCGGAGCACGCGTTCTAAACGTCAGTATCGCAGTCGATCGTGTTCATTTAATTGTGGGCAGCCAAAATCGTGATCGCGATCAATATTCAATTAATTGTACAACCCTGACTTGAATGAGATAATCCAGACTGAAAGTAACCAATAGTTACTGTAAGAGCCGCCAACACTATAATCACAACTGTGCATGTATTTATGTATAAATGAATCTGTATCTGTATCTCACGGGCAATAGACAACCAGAAAGAGGCTTAAGTCTGTCAAACAGGACAAACACTCCGTGGTATGAGGCTGCTGCTTCCTTGTTTGCATTGAATTAATGAGCTAGATCTCACATTAAGAGGAGCCCGTGCTGCCCTCTGAAACCCACTTAGCTTCGCATAGACAAACAGGACTTAACATACTCCCCCTCTCGACCTCTGACACCACGCCACGCCGATGCTCAAATTAGGCCTCCGAGACTGAGCGGAGGGGATATTCCCCCACTTGTTTATGAAACTCTGAATATACAATAAGCTATGTTGTGTGCTGCTGGCTGTTGAAGGTCTGTTGCCGTCATCACAAACAAGCACATGGTGTCCTTATGGCCTCATTGTATATATGCCTGATGCTTCAGGTATATATACAATGAGGCGAGGGGCCCTAAATCAAGTCCTGCTTAAGGCGGGCCCTGATTTCACTTATTAGCCCACAATAAGCCTATTTGGAGGTTACGTCTAGCCAGCTACAGAAAGCCAGAGTAAGACTGGATGTTGGCTGACTTTCCTTTCAAAATAAAGGCTTCATATTCACCACAATACTCAATTACGTCACAAAATGCAATGTGAATTGAAATTAAATGTAACAAGGGATACTATTCACTACATCTCTACACTATCTGTGAATAATCTTTAATCACGGCAAACACAGTAACACACCCAACTTCACTCTCTCTTGGTTCACATCGGACTCTCGACTCTAAAACAACAGCAGGTAGCAGCCAAAATGACCCCGAGTCAGGGGGGCATGAATAAGTGATTTAAATGTAAGACAAACAATATTATAATACTTGTTTTATAATAAAATTATTCAACTCCAAATAAATATTTTACCAGTGTATTGTACAACTTAGTCACAGGATTTAAGGAAACCCAACCATGATGTGTACACAATTTCTACACACACATTTACTTCAGAAATATAAGCAAACTTTATCTATAGCTATATCTATCTATATATATCTATCTATCTGTAGCTCTATCTATCTATATCTATAGCTATATCTATCTATATATCTATATCTATCTGTAGCTCTATCTATCTATATCTATATCTATCTTTAGCTCTATCTATATATATCTATAGCTATATCTATCTATCTATATCTATATCTATCTATATCTATTGATATATCTATCTATCTATATCTATCTATATCTATATCTATCTATAGCTCTATCTATCTATATCTATTGATATATCTATCTATCTATCTATCTATGGCTATATATCTATCTATATCTATAGCTCTATCTATCTCAATCTGTATCTATCTATCTATCTATCTCTATATATCTATATCTATAGCTACATCTATCTATATCTATAGCTCTATCTATCTATCTATCTATATATAGCTATATCTATCTATCTATCTATCTATAGCTATATCTATTTATCTATCTATAGCTATATCTATCTATCTATTTATCTATATCTATCTATCTATCTATCTATATCTATCTATCTATCTATAGCTATATCTATCTATCTATCTATTTATCTATCTATCTATCTTATCTATTATCTATCTATGCTATATCTATCTATCTATCTATCTATATCTATCTATCTATAGCTATATCTATCTATCTATCTATAGCTATATCTATTTATCTATCTATAGCTATATCTATCTATCTATCTATTTATCTATATCCATCTATAGCTCAATCTATCTATATCTATTGATATATCTATCTATCTATTGCTATATCAATATCTATATCTATATCTATCTATCTATCTATCTGTAGCTCTACCTATAGCTATATCTATTCATATGATTATATGCTAATAAATAATAATAACCCAAACTTTCATATTCTTTTTCATATTGTTTTTGAGAACTCACTTTTGAGTTACTGCTGCACATTCAACTGCTGCTGCTATGCTTTAATTGTGAAAATATTGACAGGATGTGTGTGTTCTGGTGTATTTAGGGAGGGCTGTGGAGCCCCCAAAGTCTAGTCTATAAAAAAGATGAGATTCTCCTAAAACGAGCTCATAATCAAAGTGTCATCATGTCGTGCCGTGAGTGCAGAGGAGGCGGTGAGGAGGAGCCAGCAGCTCGGAGCAGCATCCTCTACAGCCTCCTCCTCAACAGAGGCACCCAGAGCCCGCAGAGACACCTGGAGACGCACCGGCACCGGCTCTGCTCCTGCTCCTCCAGGAGGAAACTAGTGGCGCTTCGCTCTCCGCACTCGGTCTTCAAAGCGACCTCGGAGGTGCTCGTGAAAACTTTCAAGTTCGTGAAAAACGTGCCGTGTTTTCGTGGTTTGCCGCAGGAGGACCAGCTGCGTCTGGTGCGCAACAGCTGGGCGCCTCTGCTGGTTTTGGGCATGGTGCAGGACGCGGTGGACTTCGACACGGTGGAGACGCAGCAGCACAGTCTGCTGCACAGGATCTTAACGCACAGCAGCAGCAGCAGCAGCAGCAGCAGCAGCAGCAGCAGGGAGACACAGGTTCAGGTTCAAGACCAGGGGGTGCCAGTGGGGGATGCGGAGGGGATCAAGATGTTTCTGGTGAAATGTAGAGGACTGAGGATCAGTGTCAAAGAATACGCCTTCCTGAAGGGAGCCATATTATTCACTCCTGGTAAGAGAACAAGTTCAAGTTTCATTTTGTCATATGCATTTAAAAGTACAGTGTACAGTGAAATGCAATGAAATGCATTTTACCCTGGCTCTCTCTCTCAGCCCTTAAAATCTATAAATAGTACAGTTGATAAATACTACAATAAATAAGACAATACCTGAGAACCTAAAACATCCATAAAAGAGACAATACTCAATCAGGGTTCAATACTTCATCAGGTAATATAAGAAAACTGCAACTAGTCCAGAATAAAGTGGCATGTGTAGCTCTTTCTTGTGGGTGGAGAACAAATGTTCTTGAAATACATAAATGTCTCTCTTGGTTTGAAGTGAGAAATAGATTGCTGTATTCATTGATGGTTTTCATTAAGAATGTTATAACAACAAAGACTCCATTTATTTTTTATAAAAAACTATCCTTTAGTACAGATAGACACAATTATTCCACCAGGCATGCTGCTGCTGCAGGTTGTTTTACTTTACCAAGATCCAAAACCAAATCAGGTCAAAGTACAGCAACATACAGAGCAATGCAAGGATGGAATTCACTCCCAAATCATATTACACAACAAAATACTATATATGGTTTTAAAAAAAACACTAAAAGAGCATTACTTAAGAAGAAACTTTAGTAATTAATAAGTATTCTTGGGTGTGTAAGGGCATTAAATGATGATATTTATCTGTTAGATCGTGATAGATTCAGTCGGAGCCGCTCTATTTTCTTTGTGTTTTTGTTATTTAAACTGTGTCAGTTGTTATTGTTTTATTTACAGTTGACGTGTATTACGATGTGTTATGTTAGTGCAGGGGTCGGCAACCTTTACTATCAAAAGAGCCATTTTAGGCAAAAACAAACTAAAAACAATCTGTCTGGAGCCGCAAAACATTTGAGCATTGTGATGAAGGTAAAACAGTTTATAGTCTAAGTATATAGTATATAAGTCTAATGCAGTGAGGGCCAAAGTGCAAATGTACTACGGAGTATTAGGGACACATTGAGGGAAAAAACATCTGAGATCTCCAGAATGAAGTCATAACTTTACGAGAAAAAAAGAAAATAACACGTAAAATTACTACTTTATAATATTATGACTTTTTTTCTTGTAAACCTACAACTTTATTCTCATAATATGACTTTATTCTCGAAATCAGATTTATTTGTATTTTTCCTCAATGTGCACCTAATACTCCGTCGTACCATAGACCTACAACAATGATAAATAAAATGAAAATGTAAACAAAAAACAGTTATTCATTTCCATTGTTATAAATCCACAGGGAGCCACTGGAGAGGGACTAAAGAGCCGCATGTGGCTCCGGAGCCGCAGGTTGCTGACCCCTGAGTTAGTGTATGATGAGTAGTGTGAATGTGTATTTTTGTATTGTCACCATGTAAACTATGTGGACCCCAGGAAGACTAGCTGCTAATGGGGATCTTAATAAACAAACAACCAAACAAACACATTTAGTCTGTTTAACGATGAATCAAATAATGTCCCTCCCTGTGTGTCTCTGTCCTGCAGAGGTGATGGAGCTGGAGTGTCGGGACTACATCCAGGCGCTCCAGAGAGAGGCTGAGCGCGCACTGTACGAGCACGTGAGAACGGTGCACCGGGGCAACGCGGGCCGGTTCGGCAGACTGCGCGCGGTCCTGCACGCGCTGCGGTCCGTGGACCCGGACGCGGTGGCGGGACTCTTCTTCAGACCCGTGACTGGCACGAGCAGCATCGACAAACACGTGCTCGCTATGTTTTATGAGCTATAGAGCCCGATAGAAAGAAAAGAAAGACGTTTTGGGATATGAACAATAATTTAATGTATTTATACATCTGTCTATAATTTTATTTTACATCTAAATTATCTACTTCCAGCTTTCACTGATCACATCAGCTGCACATCATGACCTCCTATGTTTTTGTTTTTTGACACTGAGGACCACTCCAGACCATGATGACCTTAATAAAGCAGAGTGACACAATTGCAATAAGAATGACCGTGATTACTTCCTTGCAGTCCTTCTGCATTACAACTGTCATGTCAGTATTCAGAGTTGTTTATAAAGCTTTACAACAGTCTGAACAAATGCTGATTCTGCTGAGATATGACTCACTTATTTAGCTGATGCGTTTATCCAAAACGACTTACAACAAATGCATTCAACCATGTGGATACAACCCTAAAATTGCAATAATATTGCAAGTACACCAACTTCATCAAATATGCTGATCAAGTGCTAAACAAAAAGAGAAAGAGTGAGACAAGATGAGACTCTAGAAACAGCAGTCTCAATAAGATTACAAAGTGTAATACAAACAGCTGTCCACAGACCTCGCAGTCAAAATCAATTCACATGCTTTTCCCATCTCCGATACATCCATCAATTCTCTCCAGCAAATCACAAACTTCCATGTACAACCGTTTACACCACACATAGCTTAAAAACATCAACAACAGCTGCAGAGAAAAACAAATGGCATTCAAGCTTCCATGAAAAGGAGACCAAAGGACAACCAGCAAGCGCAATATTCATCAACAAGCATGAAACAGCAAACAAGCATGAGATCCCACATCATGTCTGAAAAGAAAGCAAGACAATCACTGCTTTAGAAAAGTCGCATTCAGAAAAGAAAGCAAGACAATCACTGCTTTAGAAAGCAAAAAAAAAAGCAGTTCCTACCATTGATGATCACTTTGACTGGCGGAGGCGATCACCCATCCCTTTCTGAAAAAAGATAAGAATATAAAAAGTATTTAAAACTAGTCAATGTAAAAAAAATAAAAATAGAATAAAATAGAGAGATAGAAAGTGTTTTACAAGTGAGTTTGAAAAGCTAGAGATCTTAATTCTTGCTCCAGTAACTCTTGGATCAGATGCTGTTTATTGGTAAATTAATAAGTGGTATTAATGAAGCTCCTGCATATCTATGTTGTGGTCACTTCAGGGCTGTAAAATTAAACTTATTGGCTCCTTAAACACTTTGTAAGCATCAAAAGGCATTAGCGTGTGATATTCACAGCTCTAAAATTACCTTCTCAATAATAATAATAATAATACCAATCTAACACCTACAAAAAAAGTTATGGGTGTCAATTTTTTAATGCTGCTAGACCTACATTGTGACACACCGGTGGTTTGGGCTCCATCTCTCCGTCCTCACAGCTTCACCCACCACTTTCTGAAAAAGACAAGCATATAAAAAGTATTAAAAACTAGTCAAAGTTTAAACAAATTGTGATTAAAAGTCTCTTTATCCTTTTGTTTTACAAGTGAAGCTTACAAGAAAAGCTAGAAATCTTAATTCTTGGCAAAGTAATTGTTGGATCAGATGCTGTTTATTGGTAAATGAATCAGTGAAGAATACTGTTAAGCTCCTGCAGATGTGTTGTGGTCGCTTCAGGGCTGTAAAAATCTAACTTATTGGCCCCTTAAAACCTTTGCAAGCAGGCATCGTAGGCGTAGCTCGATGTCATATTTTTCCGAGCTCTAAAATTACTTTCTTAATAATAATAATAATCCGCAAGCACACACGTATACACACTCTTCATCACCAATCCAACACTTACAAAATAAGTTATGGGTGTCAATTAAAACAGCTGCTAGACCTACATTGCGACAGACCGGTGGTTTGGGGCTCCATCTCTCCGTCCTCACAGCTTCACCCATTACTTTCTGAAAAGCACATAAAAGTATTAAAAACAAATACAATGCATATAAACTGTGATAGAAAGTGTCTTTATCCTTTTGTTTTGCAAGCGAGTTTGAAAAGCTAGAAATCTTAATTCTTGCCACAGTAATTGTTGGATCAGATGCTGTTTATTGGTAAATTAATCAGTGGCACTAATGAAAAATGCTATTAAGCTCCTGCAGATGTGTTGTGGTCGCTTCAGGGCTGTAAAAATCAAACTTATTGGCCTCTTAAACACTTTGCAAGCAGGAATCATAGGCATTAGCACATGCTTGATGTCGTATTTTTCGCAGCACTAAAAATGACTTTCTCAATACAAATTATAATACCAAATCCAAAGTTCTGGGTGTCAATTAAAACAGCTGTTAGTCAGGCTACATTGCAACACACCGGTGGTTTGGGCTCCATCTCTGTCCTCGCAGCTTCAGTAAATACATCTCCGCTCGGCGAGGATTCGCCTCGTTTCATTAATATCGTCAGGAGCCCGCCGCCGAGCTGCTTCTCGTCTTCCTTCCGCTCCCAGGTGTCGGAGGACGCTGTTACCTGGGAAATACCAGCCTGAATTAAAACCACATGAAATGATCCTGCAAGATTATCCCTCCTGAGGCAAACGGGACTCTGTGTGTTCATAATGTGAATTAACATTTCGTGCTGAATCACCTCCCATGATGCACACTTATTTCCCATCTTTGTCTTCACTTGAAGGTGTGTTCTTTCTGTGTTATTTAAAGTTCTAATACTGGCTGTGATTATAACATGAAACTCTGTGCCGAACCACAACGCTACTGTCTGTTTCTATGGTGATTCTAGTGCCTTGCACACTTTTTTTTTTAAAAACTGCTTTTGATATGTGACAGCTAAACCTGGTATGATGGATTGAAAAGTGTCCTTTGTATGGCTGCATTGCCATTATCAATTTACCTGTCAATGAATGCCACCCAACATGGTTTTCCAGAGCCCAAAGAGGCATCTTTAAAATGCTAAAAACAGTCCAAAACACAAAGAGATTCAATTTAGAATGATAAAAAACAGAAAAGCAGCAAATTTGCATTTTTTCCTTGATAACTGACTCAAGTTCAGTATCAATAAATTACATTACATACAGAAACATTTAATCACAATGACCACTTGACATTTCTGGGACTTATTCACTGGAAGCTTTTCAATCTTCCCTCAAGGCAACCATTTCTGCATTGTTAAAAGTCAGGTATTGAAGTCTAAAAGTTACCAACTTCACACAGTATTTCTGCTGCTTATGACAATGAGCAAACGCCGAGTACAGCTTCTGAGCGCGTTCTCCCAGGGCTTTTCTTTCCTCCGGGTGCAGCCTTTCAAGGCAGCAATAGACATTTAAGCTTAGCCTTGAGTATTAGCACCGCAATCTTCCAAGCATTTGCATTAACGGCTTTTTTTTTTCTCTTCCTCTCAGAGTCTAACACCGTGCTAAGCTTGTCTCAGATTACTGCAGTTTTCCTTTTGGTGCAGGATCTCATATCACAAACAACACAGCCAGTGGGCTTCGACGCAAAATACTCAGAAATACAGACAGATCCTATGTAAAACAAACTCATATTTCCCCACACTTGCACAAATGAACCCTAACCTATAACAAATACATAGCATTGTAGCCTATAATACATGATTCAAGAGCATTTATCAAGTAAAAATACCAAACATTTACTAGTTACAGCTTCTCTAATGCTATTAATGCATTGAACTAAACAAGTTTTAGACAGTTGGTCAAACAAAACAATACATTTGTTAACTTAGGTTGGGCTTTAGGACACTGTGATTGTTTTCTAACAATTAATCAGTTAATTTCATAAAAGCAGTTGAATTGATAATGACAATAAACCTTAGCCTACTTGCAGCCCTACATGATTCCCTGCCATGTTAGTTCTCACAATGTGATCCCACATTTGATGTTATAAGGCAGGAGTCAGCAACCTTTACTATCAAAGAGCCATTTTAAGCAAAAACTAAAATAAATCTGTCTGGAGCCGCAAAACATTTGAGCATTGTGATGAAGGTAACACAGCTTATAGTCTAAGTATATAGTATATAAGTGAGGGCCAAAGAGCAAATGTATGTATAAATGTACTGTGGAGTATTAGGGTCACATTTAGGGAAAAAACATCTGAGATTTACAGAATAAAGTCAGAATATTACGAGTTTTTATAGTCGTAATATTACGGGAAAAAAGTCATAACTTTACGAGAAAAAAAGTCGTAATATTACGAGAATAAAGTCATAACTTTACGAGGAAAAAAAAGTCGTAATATTACGAGAATAAAGTCATAATTTTAAGAGAAAATAAGGCATAATATTAAGAGAATAAAGTCATAACTTTATGAGAAAAAAAGTCGTAATATTACGAGAATAAAGTCATAATTTTACGAGAAAATAAGGCGTAATATTAAGAGAATAAAGCCATAACTTTACGAGAAAATAAGGCGTAATATTACGAGAATAAAGTCATAACTTTACGAGAAAAAAAGAAAATAACACGCAAAATGACTACTTTATAATATTAAGACTTTTTTCTCTTAAACTTATGACTTTATTTCTCGAAATATTACAACTTTTTTTCTCGTAAACTTCTGACTTTATTCTCATAATATTACGACTTCTTTTCTCGTAACATTATAAGGCATTATAATAGATGTGTCATCAATAAAATGCCACAAAACTTTAAAAGAATTTCTTAACATTACTGGTACATAGTCTACTAGTTAAATAAAGTCTATTTACATCATTCAAATGATAAATGTTATTTAAAATATGTTAATAAATTCTGACACAAATTAGCCTGCAGTGAAACACAAACGGTAAACAACCTATGCTTATTAAGCTCACCTATATTACGTCATTACGTTATATTATGTTATTACGTTATATTACGTAAGGTGACTGAAACGTCTGACGTCAGATAGCATATTAGCATTTTGGCTAACTAGCATATTTCCAGCACCGTTTACTTAATGTTTACGCGTACTAGCCCCTGTTAGCTAAACAGACAAATATATGACGTTAAATAAAGCACTGTTAACCAGCTAAACTTTAAAAGAAAGGTTGAAACACATGAAGTAAACTTGGATCAAAGGTGTTAGCCTAGCAGCAATAACTTCAGTTGACGTTGTGACACGTCGGTTCACACACCTGAGTCTTGATTAAGGTGTAAAAAAAGCGTTTTTTTCAACATAAAACAAGCTTAATTTCACTGTCTTTTATCGCCAATTAAAGTATTTGCAAGTAGCGACTCTTTTCGAGACGTTTGTTCCTAAAATAAGTCGAAAATTAGCCATTTTATGGCAATGGAGGTCGAAAAACTCCAAACTCCAAGTTTGTTTTGCAAGTTCAAGCAAAAATAACAAGCCAGAGAACATGTATTAACTAAACTTAACATTATATCGTTTAATTTGCTTACCTGGTTACATGTTTGGAGCCATAATTTGACAGTTTGAGAGGCTGGCGTGAGCCGTGGAGGTGTAAACATATCCGGACAGGTTCTCTACCCACAATCCATTGCACACGCTGCTTGCGTGATGACGTCACCAATCATTTCCCCCCCCAATTAACATGAAAGTAAACAAATGCACCATTAACCATCTAATTACACTAAGACTGAGCCAGAAAAATAGAGGTAATCTACATAAATAAGGTAATTTATCACGATGGGATGTCTTATTTATTTATTTATTTTTTTTATTTTTTTATTTATTTTTCTCTCCATTTTGTTTTATCCATATTTCATTTTATTTTATTTTGTTATGAGGAAAAAAAAAAAAAAAAGAGGAAAAAAAAAAATATATATATATATAAAAAGAAAACAAGAAAAAAACAAAAAAAAAACTCCTCAACTGGCCGGGCATGGCAATTTGTTAAAATGTAACTTAAGATCCTATTTAAGAAACTAAACAATCTTCTAAATATAAACTAATCTATCAGACATCATAACACCAACTGCCCAGATAGCAAATTGACTCCGCACCGGATCCGCTCCGGAGGGATGTTAGGCTCCGGTACGAATCCGCAAAACGGGTCCGGATAGGAGTCCACTTGCACGGCGGGACGGATCCGTAACAGATACGGATCACGGATCCAGACCAGATCCGGCCCGGACACTGCCCGTATCCGCTCACAAATGAGCTCATCCGGCCCGGATCCGATTTGGACCCGTTCATTAAGCAGCTCATCCGGCCCGGATCCGATTTGGACCCGTTCATCAAGCAGCTCATCCGGCCCGGATCCGATTTGGACCCGT
>CAKALU010030312.1:351-33464 GCA_916700995.1 Hozukius guyotensis | reverse complement strand
TGACAGTTATAGAGATGTTCAAACTTCGTTATACTTCACAGCCCTGAAGGGTCACATCTGTCTGTCTATCTTTATTTATGTTACATTACCAGGTTTTGGTTGGGTCTCTGGACTCTGAAGAAAACCACCACTAAGCTTGTAGGTAGCAGCTCCCAGAAGAGCAGAATGATCCCAAACACAACGTAGGCTTCACCGCTGATCTCCTGCACATCGGCCTGTAAAACACATAAACATACGGTATAATATATTAGGGTGTTTCTGGATCTACGGGAATTTTAAGTCAGATTTTTGTTAAAAAATTGCAGTGCAATGCTTGATAAATATGTACAGTGTTATTACCCATCATGACATTAAAAAAAATTACTAAATAATGTGATATGTGGTTTCAATGTTGAGATACGTAAAATGGGCTAATTCAATTACAATATGACATTATTTCAAATGGAATTGTTTCATATATACATATTACTTTACACCATATTAAAATTAGTTTTTTATTTTCTAGTTTCAATGGAAACAGAAGTTAGCAGCTGCCGTTTATCTGCAATATTAGCAAAAGTGTAATTTCCGCAACCCGTCCTTAAAGACATCAAACAATATAATTGCAATATCTGTCATAATAAAACACAACTTATTTTATATTTTTTTGTGTATGAACACTGGACGTCTGTGGCGAGCGCAGAGAAAATCATGAAATCCCCTATTTATAGCAAATGATTTTATATCGATATTTACAATGACACACAAAGCTTGATGAAAATGAATTATAGAATTATAGAATTTGAAAAAGGAAAATGTATAAAATGAAGGTTATTGTAATGTTGCGGTAACGACATTTAGTGATGAAAATCATAACAAAATAAACCTGTTACGGATTAAAATCATAACGACTATATGTAATTTTGTGTATCTGTTTATATGTATTACATATAAATTAAATATTATATGTGAAATACTGGCTGAAACTAAACCAAACCTGTGATCACTGATTATTGATTGGGAACATACATATGTAAATTGATTGTAATGTATGATGTTGTATTATGTGATTTTATGTATGATGTGCTATTCTTTATTTTTTCTATTTATTTTCTGTTTCTTAAAAGCCTAACCAGGGACAAGGTCTGCAAATTAGCTATGGCTAGAAGTCCTATATACGTTGCATCGGTTGCACTTTAATTAAGTGTAACAATGCCTATGTATTGTCCCTGTCAAATAAACTAATAAATAAATGAAATAAAAACATACTCTGATGGTTCAAATTCATAAAAGTTGATTTTTGTATTTATTTATTTTTGAATAAAAAGTGAACATAGTTGCAGAAACACACATTATATTTATTACAACTGAACAAATAGAAAATATTGGATATCAACCCTTTAAAATGAGCTGTCCATCTCAAGGCCTGAGCCATGATGTAGGTCAGGACACACACACACACGGTTATTTATAGCCAAACAAAGCCCTTTACCCCAGTAAGCATTGCTTTCCCAAATCTCCTAAAATGGATTGTCCCCCTGCCCCCCCTCCACAAACACACAGGGCACTGGGTTTCTGGCTAAATAAAAGCTTGTTTTCCATCTAACTGATGGTGATGGTGATGGTGACGGTGATGGTGCAGTACCTGATCAGAAACGCTGTACCAGCCGTAGTTGAAGGGACTGGGTTTGTCCTGTGGTGACAGGGCCACCGCCACCAGGTTGTAACAGGCTCTGGACGTGTAGAGCAGGATCACCACGGCTCCTATGGCGGTAGCTTGGCACACTGACGTACCCTGGTGGAAGAGATGCTGTGCTTATTACAAGTCATGCGTCGGCTATTGGCCTGTAATTGAATGTCAGACGTGGGCCGCAGATGCGATCCATCAAATGACTGAGGCCAAAATGACATTAGGGATGCACCGATCTAACTTTTTCAGTCCTGATACCAATAGCGTTACTTAGGGTGACCAGGTGTCCCACTTTACAGGGGACTGCACAGCATTTTTTATCCCACATATTGAGACGATGTCCCACATTTTCATTGGCTCCAGTTTTCAAAAGTCAAACCGCTTTTTAAAAATCTGGCTTTTATCCAATTGGCTGTGAAGAAAGCTGTCATCAAGGCGCTGTGTTTGCTGTCAAACTGCGCACACGTGGGTCAAGTGCAGGTCAACCTTTCACCGTCGTTGCTACGCTATACACCCAACAAGGGAAAATTGCAAGTCACCGCAAAGTCACAAGCTATGCAGATTTAGGCGGAATATGATGGAAACTACCACAAAAAAAAAGGAAGAGCAGCTACAACGAAGACTGTGAAACTACTTATAAGTATGTATAAGCCGGTGGAAGGCGATTCCATGATGTTTTTGTGACATTTGCTAGTTATTTTTTCAATTTAACACAGCGACATGAAGCGACACAGTTCTCAGTTATCATTTTTTTATGCACATTTTTATTCCTACCTTGGACACAAGGTAAACGTTGGCCGAAGACATCTTGGCGATCTTGAAGATGCAGACGGCCAGAGAGACAGCACACAGGACAAACAGACTGTCGTTGATCAAGACCCGGGCCAGGACTGCATGTCTGATACATCCATCACTGGAGACATAAAAGATACTAACTTAAAAGGGAACTACGGCCATTTTCAAAATTCATACATGTTATTTCCAGACTTTATACCCTATGACATCACAAGTTTGAGTTTTAGTACTCTAGTTTTTGGATTCAGGAGAGAGTTGTTCATGTTTACTTATATTGTTTGGACTGTCTTAGACGACAGGAATAACAGTTATGAGTTTTGAAAATGGGTGTAGTTCCCCTTTAAGACATGCTGTTTTATGACACTACATGCAAGGACCATTTGTCCACTTGGAGGTTTAGGATTGGATGAAAGTGTGTTTGCTTTTGGCTAAGAGCCTGGGGACAGTTGCAACACTTTTTGTTTTACATTTCTCTCAGTTACTCAGAGACTATTTACTAGACCAACCAAATTTTGATATATTAAACTTACATCTGTCTGCTAAAATTACCCATAACAATGATGATTACATAGGACATATCATTCACAATATTTATTTGAATGGCCATTTTCAAAGGGGTCCCTTGACCTCTGACCTCAAGATATGTGAATGAAAAGTATAATGTAGTATAAATGTGTTATATTAGCCTATTCTAAAATGGTGTGTTTGAATATTTCTGCATACTGGGGTCCCTAAACAGTCTTGAATTACATAAATTGGGTATCACTGTAAAGCTGAGACTCAAATGAGCCAAACTGTGTTCATGTGTGATGACGTTAGTCCCCATAGGAGCCATTTCATTGTAGTGAGAAATTTTTTTTTAAACATGACCTCACTGTATAAAATGACCTGTGGTGACCTCTAGGATAATCACAGCCTCATGAAACTTTACAGCCACAAACTAGAGACCTAGAGCATTCAGAGGATGGATGGCTTTCCTAGCTAGATTGACAATAAGGGGGTTTCTGAGCAGTTTACACAACAGAAGTGCTCGCCATCTAATCGCCGAAAAATGCAGTTCTTGCAGAAATCTCCAAATGTCAAAAGTTTTTTATACCAAATCACAGCATGTCTTTTTCTATGGTGTTCCTCAAGGTCTTGGTGTCTTAATGTGGTATTTTGGAGGGATTATTGATCATTTTTATCAATTCTCGAGTAGTAAAAAATGGTTAAAAATTTAGCACCATATCTGTGTAACAAATGGTATCAACCCATACACTTTCACAATTTATTTTAATAAATCAATTCATGTTATTTCTGGTTTATGACTACAACAACTTGACACACAGTGCTGAGCTGAAATTAATCTTCAGGTTCCCAGCTTTCAGATGATATACTCCACATCTATGTGACATCTACTGTTGACCTGTTATCTCCCCCTAGGTACATGTAAATAATGCTTTGTTTGTGATGACCGTTATGTTAAGTTCAGTTAAGTTAAGTTTCAACAGCTAGCACCTAGTACCTGGAGGCTGTTCCGGTTCCAGGACCTCCTCATTTACAAATTAAGCATTGTGTGGGGGCTAAATGTGACATTATTATGCAGGAAAAAAATGTTCTATTAATGTTTGTTTTGTTTACCTCGGTGATTCAGAGCGCTCCAGAGCTCCTTGCACTAACAACGCACAAGTTAAATTCACCACCAGGAAAAATATACTGAGACACAGGAAGAACAAACGCAGAGGAACCCTGGAGAGGGAAAGAGAGAGGAAAATACAGACAATGTGACTTTATTCATAAACAACAACTAATTAAAATTCATGGTGTCGAAGCTGCAAACCAACTGTGAGAAAAAAAGAAAAGACAGAGTCGAGGAGAGGAAGGACAAAAATATTATTGCATATGATTAGATGCAGATCCTTTTAGAATAAGTTCTCATAAAAAAGTCAAAATAAATGCAAGAAAAAGGGAAAGTTATATAACAAACAAAGTAAAAAAACAGACTTACTTGTATTTGGTGAGCTCTGGGGAATACTTGGCTTTAGCCTTAAACATCACCTAAACAAAGAAAAGTATAGAAGATATCATGCAGAGATAATAATACATATTTCACACTTCATAATCCCAGTATGGTATTTTAAAAATTTCACATTTAAGATATAGAACGAAAGGGGGAGCAGAGGAGGGTGGGGGTTTCTTTTAGGAGACGGGTGTGAACTTAACAGTGCTTGAGGAGATTCTGGTGTGTCGTAACACATATGCAAACATTTATGCAACGAACATTCAAACAAAACAACTTGACAAACAAGAGGGCCAAGCAAGAATCCACATCATCATAGTAGGGACTGTCCTCGACCAATGAAATTCTTAGTCGTACGATTCTGTCGACCAATCGATTAGTTGATTTAATCGTCAGATCTGTGAAACTGAGTTTCTCCACAAAGAATCACACAAAAGCACCACTTAGTCTTTACCAGAGATGTGCTCAGAAATTTCTTAGAAATAAGTCATTCAGCATGAAAAAAAGCATAAAAATAACAACTAATCGACTAAAAAAATCTTGGAATAGACCAAAAACACAAGACCAAAATAACCGATTAGTCGACTAATCGACTAACGAAATCTTAGTCAACTAAGACCAAAACAACCGATTAGTCAACTAATCGACTAACGAAATCGTAGTCGACTAATCGACTAACGAAATCTTAGTCAACTAAGACCAAAACAACCGATTAGTCAACTAATCAACTAACGAAATCTCAGTCGACTAATCGACTAACGAAATCTTAGTCGACTAAGACCAAAACAGCCGATTAGTCGACTAATCAACTAACGAAATCGTAGTCGACTAAGACCAAAACAGCCGATTAGTCGACTAATCGACTAACAAAATCGTAGTCGATTAATCGACTAACGAAATCTTAGTCGACTAAGACCAAAACAGCCGATTAGTCGACTAATCAACTAACGAAATCTCAGTCGACTAATCGACTAACGAAATCTTAATCAACTAAGACCAAAACAGCTGATTAGTCGACTAAGGCCAATACGACCGATTAGTTGACTAATTGACTAAAGAAATCTTAGTCGACTAACACCAAAACAACAATTAGTCGACTAAGACCAATACCACCGATTAGTCAACTAAGATCAAAACAGCCAATTAGTCGACTAATCGACTAAAGAAATCTTAGTCGACTAAGACCGAAACAGCCGATTAGTCGACTAATCGACTAAAGAAATCTTAGTCGACTAAGACCAAAACAGCCGATTAGTCGACTAATCGACTAAAGAAACCTTAGTCGACTAAGACCAAAACATAGTGCAAGCATAATGCTTACTACTGTTTGTACTCTTAGACGCTCCTTTAGCTCCTCAGGCCTGTCAGTTAACAAGAACCATTAACAAGGGGCGGAGAATGTAAACTTAGCAAAAGGAAGTCAAGTGGGTTAATTCATTTGATTAACTAAACAAACAAACAAGAAAACAACAGTTGCCAAGTTGCGAGCAGCACCCGAAGAAAAAGGAGCACGCCGCTCAACATCTGACCGATCCCTGACACGGTATGCAGGTAGGCCTTTACGTCTCTTTTTCTGGTGGATGTTAGTTTGGTAGCTCATTTAGCAAGGCAATAAACTGTATGCATATGCAGCATTTTTTTTCACTTGGACTTTGGACTTTTGTACAGACCTTTTACATGCACAAAAACATATATAGCACACTAAAGGAAAGGGAAAAAACACATAATCTTCTTTAATATAAAATGTAATTTGGACTGTTACTAGCTATGATATGGTCTGAAAATGATCAAATAAATAGTCAAAACAAGCCAAACAAAAACTACATATCTACCAGCTGCCTTGCTGCCAACATGTTATCAGTAAAAAACACCCAGCTGGACACAAGTCCAATTTACAAAAGCTGGGACACTGGCCTCCACTGATCTAGTTCACTCACTTCCTGGAATGACTTTTTGGTTTTGAAAAATGTTTACCAAAATGTTCGGTTATTACCAGACATTTAATACTATCTCAGATCAAAGTCTACCATCTTTCAGGTTATTTTTTTGATATTATATGATCTTGTAAATTGCTCAGCATGGTCAACACTCTGCCTTTTGTGTGAGAATGTAGGCCAGAAGGAGGTAATTTGTAACCTAGAAATGAAGCAACAGAGCACGACCGGATTACATACTATAGTGAACTATATGTGTGTTTGTAGCTCAGCGTTACCATTAATGTTTTCTGTAGTGAGAAGGAGCTAAAATGTAATAAGGGGGAAGTAAATGACGGGTCAGGAGTCAAGCCTGACTCATCAGAAAACACACTATATACAAGTATTTCCACACATGCCTGTGTGTGTGTCACACGGTAGGCCCTGTCACCGTGGCATGATGTTATATCAGTGTCAGTGAGTTCAACATTAAACAGCGATGTTCAGCAGTATTGCTTTTTGAGGATTACAGCTGCTTTAATGTTTTCTTTAATGACATTCAGTAGGGGGCATCCTTTTTTTTTAAATCTTTTTATTTATTAACTCAATTAATCTATACATGTACTTTGTCATCTAAGATACAAACTAATTTCATCATATAATATAAATTAATATAACCTGCCATAACATAATCATCATATGTAAATCCAAAAGTGGTATTTATATTTGAGGGGAAAAGAAAAAAATAAAGAATAAAAAATAATGACATAAATAAAAGCACAAACAGCCAAACAAACAGACATTATTATTATTAAAATAATTATATTATTATTATTATATATATTATTATTAGAATTATATATTATTTAAAAAATAACATAAATAAAAGCAAAAACAACCAAACAAACAGACATTATTATTATTAATAATAATAATAAAATAATAATAATAATAATACGTAAATACGTGAGTAGAAAATAAATTAAAATTAATTAAAATAATAATTATCATGAAAGAAAAAAGAAAGAAAGAATAAATAATCAAATAAATAAATAAAAGCAAAAACAGACAAACAGACAAAATAATAATAATAATAATAATAAAATAAATAGAAAAATAATTAAAAATAATAATAATCATGATCAAAAAGAAAGGAAATACATAATATTATAATGTCGTCCTTTTTTCGATTGATAGCTTAAATATAACTGAGACTGTAAAAGCAATTTGTTTCACGACTCGTGATTGAGAAAGTAATGCAGCAGCAGGATGGTCAAAGTCTCTACTGTGGGAGAAAAATATGAATGTGATCTATTACTCAGATTCATACCCGGCTAGACATGAAACCATAAGTAGGAAAGGTTTGCTCACTGAGCTGGCCAGTCACATGGTTTTCCAAACTTAGATAGAGAGATGGAAGAAGACAGGCATATGTTGCCACCATACATTGAATGGAAGACATTTATGTTTACTCAGAGGGAGTGTAGTTTGTATGCTTTAACTGGATGCAGATCAGCTGAGGGGTTGCAATGTTTATTCAGCAGTCATATGACAACCTCGGCTTCGTTACCTAATCTCCACTCTCCCTCTCCTTTCTACTCAAACCCCTTTATTTGACTGTCTGTGCACCTTTAAATATTACGCTAGAGCCAGGAGACGGCTAGTTTAGCTCAGCATAAAGACTGGACACAGGGGAGGACCAGCTAACCTGGCTATCTAAATCAAGAAGAGAGAGAAGTTTCAGATGGTTGCAATGTGCAACCTCACCGCTAGATGCACACTGCACCTTTAAATATGACGCTAGAGCCAGGAGACGGCTAGTTTAGCTTAGCATAAAGACTGGAAACAGGGGGGAACAGCTAGCCTGGCTATCTAAACCAAGAAGAGAGAGAAGTTTCAGATGGTTGCAATGTGCAACCTCACCACTAGATGCACACTGCACCTTTAAATATGATGCTAGAGCCAGGGGACGGCTAGTTTAGCTTAGCATAAAGACTGGAAACAGGGGGAAGAGCTAGCCTGGCTATCTAAACCAAGAAGAGAGAGAAGTTTCAGATGGTTGCAATGTGCAACCTCACCGCTAGATGCACATGGCACCTTTAAATATGACGCTAGAGTCAAATCCTACACACTGCACCTTTAATCTAGGGCTGCAAATTATTTTCCTTGACGATTGATCTGCTCTGCTAATATATTCTCAATTAACCAATTAATCATTAAAATATCAATAAAAATACTGAAAAAAATGTTCAATGTCAAAGAAGCACTGCCTCATGGGAGCTGTAGTTTTTTGAATAGCTGGTCTTTTATCTTGTGTGTTTACTGCAAAATCAATGTGATGTCATTTATTTATTTTTATTTAACCTTTATTTAACCAGGTTAGTCCCATTGAGATTAAGAACCTCTTTTCCAATGGAGACCTGACCAAGACGGTCAGCAGCAAGAACACAAAATTGCAGACACAAATAGAGACAAAATACAATTTACAAAAGCACTAAAAATTTGCATTAAAAGAGAACTATCTAAAAGACAAATAGGGGGACAAAAAGGAATTTTTCTGTACAACAAGGGAAGCTAAAAACATTGGCATGCCATAGAGTCTGCTTCTAAAGCCTTAATTTTAGATTTGTTGTTTGGATTTGTTGTTTGGATATGATTTCCCAGAAGTCTTTATAGATATTTAAATCAATATCCACCTCACAAACACTAACCATACACGTCCACGTAACACACACTCACATACACACACTTGTCTTTTTTTTATATATTTACTGTATTGTTATTGTTGTTATTGTATATATCTTGTCCTAATTGTTTGTTATCACTATTATATAGACATATTATTTCTTTATATTAATCTTGTCTCTAGGTGGAGGTTTCAGATAAGCCCAGTGGGTTTTTTGCCTCTTCCTGCACTGTATATTATTCATTTTTGTTTTGTTGTATAGTCTTAAATTGTGCAAAACAAATAAACAAATAAACAAACAAAAATTTGAAAATATTTAATGATACCAGCTCCTTGATTTTTGAGGTCATTTTTTAGCAAATTCCAGGCTGAAGGTGCAGAATATGCAAATTCCCCAATTTTTGTCTGAGCTTTTGGGACAGAGAGCACAAAGAAGGTCCTGTGAAGGCAGTGAATACTGTCCACAATTTTTGTGGGAGCAGACCCAGAATCACCTTGTATATAAGGATGTACCAATGGGAGAGCATTTGCATGCATGGAGGTTAAAATTTGTGCAAAAATCTGATTTAATACAATGAACACAAAAACTGCAATGTCAGCTGTTTTATGAAATCAGGTCACATATACACAAACATTGCACACACCTTCTTTTGTCAGACACAGTGCAGAATCCTACCTGTGTGAAGTAGAGGTTGAGCAGGCAGAGGGTGAAGAACTGCAGGCAGACTGGGCAGCAGTAGAGCAGCCAGTAGGCCAGAGGCTGCAGCTGGTTGGCCTGCACCACATTTCTAAAGTAAAAAGAGAAGAGGGTCGTCCTCAGAGCAGCCCACAGCAGGCACAGGAACAAAAACACACTCTGGTAGCTGAACCGCTTGTGTCCATAGTGCAAAATGAGCCAGAGCTGCAGGTAGACGAACACAAACAAGAAGGAGTAGAGCACGATGTAGACGGCTGTGAGACTGAGCTCCAGTGTTGGGGAGATTGCAGCTGCAGGGGACTCCTTCAGTGAGGTAAACAAATGGGAATTAACCTCCTCTCCTGCAGAAAACATCTCGCACTTTAACACATGGGATGCTGTGAAAGGCGAAGACACTTAAAAATGGGTCAGATCTGGGCTGAATGCATCAAAAAGACGAGGGTAAAAAATGCAATAAAAGCAGTTTTATTCTAAAAATAAGTGGCATAATGATGTTTAAATCCACAAAAAGGCTGAAAATGTTGTCTAGTTTTTAAAAAAAATGTTAAAAATAACAAGAAAGAAAACAAGAGAGGTCCCCCTTGTGAATCTCTGCAAAGCTGTTCTCTGCAAAAAACAACTTAAGGGGGGGAAAACCTCCAGATCAGCTGTGATGCAGTTTTAGACCCGCCCCCCTTGTTTTCAACTAAAACGGAAACTGGCGCTTCAAAGGCCGCCATCTTGGCTCAACACCCCACTGTATTATATTGAAACAGCTGACTCCAGAGCCACAGATTCAAGCCAGTTTCCTCACACCATCTTTCCCCAGTGCAGCGTTCTCATTGGCTAACCCCGCGGCCCAACCTCCACAGCGCTCTCACCCCATTGGTTCATGATGATGTCAGCTGTGGCAGTCCCCGCCCACCGTGAGCTCTGATTGGCTACAAAACTGTTCCCTGATCTGATTGGTTCAAAGACGCAAGGACAAGTGCCTTCAAAATAAAAGCTTAAAATATTGTCAGTAGATGGAAAAGAAATTGCTCAAGTCTCTCACACTGTTTTTTTTTTATACTTTATTTTTTCCCTTTTTTCAAGGCTGTTTTCATATATGCAATCCACTGTTCGTAATTATTATTATTATTTATTTATTTATTTATTTGCACATATATAAAACTGCACAAAATCCTGTCAATGAAAAAAACAAACAAGAAATGTGTCAGTAGAGGTCAAGAAGCCACAGGCTTATACAAAGGACCAAAGGAGAAAAAACAATAACAAAAAAGGAAGAAAGATCTAAACTAACATAATTTTAAAAATACAACAAAAGTTAAACAACAACAAGAAGTACACAAAATGTGCAGAAAAACCTAACCAAACAGTGGAAAACAATCCAATAAAAACAATGAAATACATACAAAAAACGGTACAGAAGAAAATAAAATATATCTAAACTATCTGTTTGCAGTTTTATATATGTGCAAATAAATAAATAATAAAAAATAAAAAAATATTGGCGTGCACGGAATCATCGGAGATAATATTCATGACAACTGTAAAACAGCTGTATTATCATTAGGCGCAGACTCTTACAGTATAATTTTCGTGATTATCATATTAGTGGTAGGACTGCTAAAAATAATTGTCAATTGCAGTTTTATATATGTGCAAATAAATAAATACAAATAATAAAAAAATAAATATTGGCGTGCACGGAATCATCGCAGATAATATTTATAACAACTGTAAAACAGCTGTATTATCATTAGGTGCAGACTCTTATAGTATAATTTTCATGTTTATCATATAAGTGGTAGGACTGCTAAAAAAACATTGTCAATTAAGGATTTTATTTTGACACCATAACAGGAAATCCTGTTTCATCTCTAGTAGCTTGACACATAGAGCATCACTCTCCCAAGACACACTATTTTCATATTTCTCTGTGTAGTTTGGTGCAAAATAACCTTGAAAACCTGCTTTGTAGCTGGCCTAACTTTAGACTTATACCGACATGTATCTTTTACCTGCACAGGTGTTTACATTAGCTCACTTTAGGCATGTAAAACCATGGAGGAACATCCAGAAGTTGGCAGCTAACAAGCCTAGCTAATGGACTAGCTAGAACTTTAACCCCTCCTCTACTTTCTCAGGTAAACAAGCTGTAACTGTGAGCATCTTTTGCTGTGGCTGCTTATTTGTCCACAGCAGACTTGTCATAAGCAGGAAAAGCACAGGTGAAATTGATCACAATTGTGTCACAGTAAAGCTATTCCAGTGATATTAATAACATACACCTGTGCTTTTCCCCACTGTGACATGTGAAAAAGATCAGCTCCATATTTACCACTTACACACCAAAAAACTGACAATAACCTGATATTTTCAGGTGGAATTTCATTTCATTCATTCATTCATTCTTTCATGCATTCTCACTGTGCAATATCATTTTCAGCTTGTGCAATTTTGTTAATAGTCTGTTTATTGTCAATACAGTATATACTGCTCCTATTTTTAAACTTCCTTCTATTTAAATGGTTCATATTTTGTTACACTTTGTTTAGCTCTTTTTTACTGTGTTAGCTGATGCATCTTGTTTTTTGCACTATCCCCTTTGCTGCTGTACACTGCACATTTCCCCACTGCGGGACTAAATAAATAAAAATAAATCTTATCTTATCTTATCTTATAGTGCAGGTCATATGAGTGTTCATATTGTTGACCCTCCTTGGGTAGTTTGGGATCATCATGTCTATATGCACAGACAACATTGTACTTTTATTTTTATTCCTCTGTGCTGATAACAATGTTTTTTCCCCCCACAGAGAGCCCAACAGGGATTGTTCTCCACGATGATGTGGACGTGCGTGGCAGTTTTCCTGCTGTGTTTGGGGTCAGGAGGATGCACAGAGAAGGCCAGCACACCAGACCTCATAGAATACACGGCTGCAGACTTCTACGAGAAACTGCATTCTGGGAAGACGATGTTCGTCTATTTTGAGCGTCAAGGTAGGTTGCTCACACACACAACGGCTTTCCATATTTGTATTTGTTTCAAGTAGTTTTTAAATGCACAAGGAGTAGCTCACATTGAACACAGCAGTAACATTAACCTCAATGTTTAAAAATGCATAACAGTATTTCTGTCTCCAGTCTCTCCAACAATCTCTCTCTTCTTGGCGGAGTTGGAGAAGTCTGCTGACGCTCTGAAGGATTATGGAGTACTTGTTGGCAAGGTAACTGTAGTCCTCTCTGTCCAATGTGCTCCATCTGTTTCAAACAATATTTTTATTAACACAGAAAAAAACCCACAAACCTCAAACTTAGGCTGCGGTCGAAAACTTTTAAACTGTTAAAGTTTTTATAACAAATAAAATGAACAGTAAATATATAGCAAACGGTTAATAAACAAACTTAAATAAACCTTTATCTCTCCAGATGTTAAATCCTCAATCTGAGCACAGTTTATCTGCTTTGTTTTACCTGTTTAGGTCGACTGCAACAAAGAGCTGGTTTCTGAATACTGCTCAGAAGAGAAGGTGGTGCACACAGCTTTTCTGTTCAGGTGGGTTTTGTTGATCGTATTTGTAGACACCTACAGGTGTGTTGTACTTTAATCTTTCTCTAACTCTGCCTGTGTCTTTCTAACAGGGGCGGCAAGGAATTCCTGGGTTTTGGTTTGGACACCGTGTTTGACGTCAACTCCATCGTCTCTGAAGTCTTGTTGTAAGTATAAAACACTCCCTCTCGGTTAGAATACAACACAGATGTGTGAGGCTTTAACTTTCAGTCCTTGCTTGTATCTGAAACATACAATACACACCAACATTTCCAAATATTTTTAACACACTGATAAGTAGTACTCATATGTATATAGTCTTGATATATTTTAACTAGGGCTGTCAATCGATTCAAATATTTAATCACGATTCATCGCAAATTGATTTTTATCTGTTCAAAATGTACCTTAAAGGGAGATTTGTCAAGTATTTAATACTCATATCAACATGGGAGTGGACAAATATGTTGCTTTATGCAAATGTATGTATATATTTATTATTGGAGATCAATTAACAACACAAAACAATGACAGATATTGTCCAGAAACCCTCGCAGGTACTGCATTTAGCATAAAACAATATGCTCAAATCATAACATGGCATTGTTAGTTTGGTCTTTTTATGATAAAGATATAGAGCAACACCAGATTCATCCTTTAAGATGTACTTGACAGAGCTTTTGTCTCTCTCTTCTAGTGCCATCCTGCGTGAAGAGGTCAAGTACGTTCACACAGACACCGACCTGCTGGCCATGGAGAAGGCGGCCAAAGGGAAGAAGGATATCGTGCTGGGTTACGTCCGCAGTCTGGGAACACAAGGTATGGAAAAGAAGGAGATGTACAGAGTGTCAGTGATGGAGATGATGCTTTTAAGGACTGATTCCTCCTAGTCTGGATCGTACTGTGAGAGACCGCCACTCCTTATGGAGACTCAGATTGTCTGTTCGACTTGAATGACGAATTAAATGTACCGTTTCTGCTGATTGTGTTACTTTAGAGCACAGATCGATGATGGAGACGGCGTATGTGTACGGATCCAAATACCAGTTCATCCTCATAACTGGAGGCCCAGTTTTAAAGCATTTAGGGTAGGTTCTTCTTCCCTTCTTTCCTGTCTTCCCTCGTCTTAAAACTGTTTGATTCTATGTGGTGATGTTGAGGCATAAAACTGTCATCAAACCCCTGAAAAGTTCTGACTGTGTCTCTCCTTCTCCGTCTGTCTTCCAGTGTTGACGAGGCGTCTCACTCGTCTCAGGTGTGGTTCCTCCACTGCCGAGTTCGCAGCGGGCTCAAGACCGCGAAGACCTCTGAGCACTGTCCTCTGACCCGTATGAGGAAGCCCCTGTCCACCCTCAGCCTCCACTCCTTCCTGCAGCTCATGGAGGCTCCACTAGTGGTGAGTGGGATGGAAATAAAGTTTTAACATTTAATAGCTTGACAGGATATTCATTAGAGATGTCTGCAACATTTTGTAGCACAAGTCAGAACAAAATCTAAACGGTATTAATTTGTACATAATCAAATGTCTCTCCACCACCAGTCTGAAGTTTACGACGACCCGTCCTCGGTCCAGCGCCCTCAGTTCCCCTACCAGCACACCCCCCAGATCTTCCTGTTCTCTCGTCCAGCGACCAAGCACGCCGACCTGGACACGGCCACCACCCTGGCCTGGAAGCTCCGCGGCCTCGCCCTGCTGGTGCTCGTTCACAGGTGAGATACATATATGAGCACGGATCTGAATACGGTTTCAGGCATTGTTTTTGTTGAGGGCTAACACATCACACATGCTGTATTTTTCCTGCAATTTAATCTTGTTATAGCTTTCAATTTTATTATATTTTGCTGTTACTGTATTTCATCCTAAACATATTGTCCTATATTCTTTTTTATTTAGTAGCGTTGTTTTACCAGGTGGTATTCTCTATTTTCCCTGCAAAACGGTCTAATCTACTTTTATCTGTGTGTGTTACCAGACAGAGTCCTTCGGTGAAAACCCCCGAACTCTATAACGCTGCTTTCCGGCTTCCCGAGAAGGTATGATATATATTTTACAGATTAAAATATTTAATCACGATTAATTGCACATTTTTTTGTCTGTTCAAAATGTGCCTTAAAGGGAGATTTGACAAGTATTTAATACTCTTATGTGTGTGTGCTTTAAGAGTTCAGACGTGAAGTATATGACCTATCACCACATTGATGAGTTGTATCAGCTCTTCGCAAATCAAGAGAAAGAGAAAGAGGAGCAAGGGGGGCTGCTGGAGGAAGACGACGTGGATCCACATGCTAGTAAGTGTCTGATGAGAGATGAGAGAGACAGAGAGAGGAGTTAGCGAAGGAGAGAGAAAGGAGTGTTTATGTGTTTCTGTGTCTGCCTTCAGCCAAGCTGGACGATGAAATCGCGGCATCCGTCCACACACAACGAGCCAACATGCTGGACCTGGACTCCATCATCGAGTTAACCTCTGTCAACTTCCACACCGAAGTGGCTCAAAGCAGCCTGACGGTGGTGCTCTTCTACCTCAGATGTAAGCCGCGCTCTTCCTACTGTCCTGTCAAGCAATGGGAAGCAAATGAATATGAATTTGAGATACATGTGGATGAAATTAATTTCTGCTTTTCACCACCAGGGGATGCTGTTTCAAATGTTTTTCTCCGCTCCTTCATGGACGTTGCAGAGAGACTTGGAGGTAAACAGGAGGGTGTGATGATTCTTAGGCCAGGCATGGGGAGTTAAAGGAGATAACCTGGAGATTATGTGTCATTTTGACGACTAAATAGATAAACAGAGACAGTTTTGAAATGACTTGATCTTGATGTTTTCCCAATTTACTAAATCTCTCCAGATTCCGAGGTTCAGATGGCGGGGGTCGACTGCGGCGAGTGGAGCGACCTCTGTGGTGCCGAGATAGGCAGCGACCTCCCGATCCCGTTCCAGCCAATCACGGTCTTCCCCACCGTCTTGCTGATTCGCCCCAAGGAGTTGGCGCAGCACTACGGAGGCATGCTGGGTACTGAGGCGCTGCATCGCTTCATCATGCTGTGAGTTTGCTAAGAATCCGCAGACAAGAATTTGTCTTTGAAATTATTTTGAAATCAGTAGTTGAATTACTTCATATTTTATTCTTATTCTTATTCTTATTCTTAATATTAATAATTTATTTTATTTTATTTTCATTCATTGAATCCTAACAAACAAAATTCTCCAAAATACAAAATAATTCCATCTCACAATACCAATGAGCAGGTCAAAGCGCATGCCATATCACAATGCTAAATCCAAAAGGAATATTTTTATGTGAGGGGAAAGAAAAGAAAAGGAAAATTAATTAATAAATTTAAAAGCAAGAAAAAGAGAAGAAAAGAAAAAAATAATAAATACATTAAATTAAATAAATTAAAAGCCAGAAAAAAGAAAAGAAAAGTAAATAAAATAACTAAATAAAATAAATTAAAAGCAAGAAAAAGAGAATAAAATAAAAATAAAATAAAATAAATTAATAGCCAGAAAAAGAGAAGAACAATAAATTAAATAAATTAAACAATATAAATTAACAGCAAGAAAAAGAGAATAAAAGGAAAATAAATAAAAAGAGAAGAAAAGAAAAGAAAATAAATAAATTAAATAAATTAAAAGCAAGAAAAAGAGAAGAAAAGTAAATAAAATAAATAAATACAATTAAAGGAAGAAAAGGAACCGCACAAACAGACTAAATATCAATACAAATTATGGTGAGCAAGTGAGTGGAGAAAATACATGAAATTCGTTAAAATCATAGTCATGATCATAAAGAAAAGAAATGCATAGTTTTATAATAAATTGCGTACTAACAAATTAGCAATTAACATCATATTAAATTATAGTAATACATATCACATAATACATTTATACAGTGCAACATTAAAATAAACAAATCACCAACATTTCAAGACACATTCCTGAGCCTTTAACTTGTAGTAGGTCTTCCACACAGTTCAGGCACAACAATAACATACATAGCCGTGAAGTTTTTCTATATGTGTTGTCTATCTGTGTACTGTTTTATGTGCATGTGCTTATTATTGTCTCTTCTTTAACCAGGAGCCAGACAGCTTCTCCTGCACTGCTGTCCACCCAAGAGAAAGTGACATCATTCCTCCAGGAAGTTCCTCACCCGGAGCTAGCGGCCCATAAGCCTGTCGACAGAGTACTGGGACTGTTTAAGACACTAGCAGGTGTGAGGCTGTACTTTATCGGCTAGTGATGACATTTTCTAATTGATAGTGATGCCTACCCTGGCACCCTGGATGCTGTGGCACTTAGTGAATGTCTCCTTCAACCCAGTGACCTGATGATGATGTAACGATGATGCTGCTCTGTCTTGCCAGGCGTAGCACCGTTTATTGACGCAGCAAAGTCGCTGAGAGGAGAAGTGCTGACTGGAACGCTGACCGATGAGCTGGCAGAGGAATGGTAACGGCTCTAAACTCTCAGCATTCCTGTTTCAAGGTCGTCCCTGACCGTTTGACGTCATAATTCACCTCAAGTGCTTTTTGTCTGGATTTGACGAAACACAATGTCACCAAAGGATGAAGAGTAGGAAGGAAAAATTAGTGTTTTAATCTGTATTTCTGTGCAGGGCGGCAGAGCACAACGTGGACCTCCCTGCGTTGTTGATGTTCCCATCCTGGGGGACACCCACTCGTCCCTCCACGCTGCCTGTGTCCTCCTGTCCTAAAGAGCTGGTGTCACACATCAACGCTGCACTGCTGCATCCACTGGTAAATCAAACTGTGTACTCATTCATCTTTCTGTGTTATAAAGACATGTTTGCATCAGGAAATACTAACAATTGTCTGATTAAGAGTCCAAATTTGCTTAGCCTATGGGACTAACTAGCTTACTACTATTCCGCTACCTCACCGAAAGTTACGCCCATAATCATTTCTACAGTAACGCCCCCGAGAATAAGGTGGATGAGCCAAACCTTGATTTATTAATGTGTATATTTTAACTCTCCGTCTCTGTTTTGTCTCCAGCCTGAGCTGACGGTGGAGAACCTGCCGTCCTTCCTCTCTCGGGGTAAAGCCCTGCTGCTCCTCTTCGTGGGAGAGGAGGAGGACGAGATCGGGCGGAGGCAGAACCAGGCGCTGGTGGAGGAGATGAGAGGAGTGGTGGAGATGGGAGGGGAGAAGATGGAGCCGTACCTGGCCTGCTGGATCCACCTGTACGTACATCAATCAAAATGAAAGCCCCGCTAGATGGCCCATCCATCCATCCATCCATCATGTATTCTTATATTTCTGTCTCCGTCTGTGTTCCAGTGGCCGTACTCCAGCTGGTATGTCCGTCCTGGGCTCATACCTGGGCTCTATGCCCCCCCTCCCTGCTCTGGTCCTCACCCATTTGCCCTCTGGAGGTGAAATCTACCAGTATGCCCCCAACACGCCCATCGTGGCCTCCTCTGTGCTGCAGTGGGTGCAGAGGATCGAGGAGGGGACGGAGTCAGCAGCAGGTAAGGAAGAGGACGTCTCTGAGGCATTTATAAGGTCACTTTTTCTAGCATTACTCAATATCTTTGAAGGAGAGAAAGAAAATTATTATCTTGATTACTTAAATAAACGTAAATGTTGAAGTTATTTTTCTTCTCACTATGGCAGCATCATCTAACTATAAGCAGCCATACCACGGTTCTTAATATTATAACAGAAAACTATTGTAGCATTAGATTAAATGTCTTTGTCTCTGTAGGGATGATGGGCGAGGACAACTGGGCTCCCTCTGCCGACTTCATCGACTTCCTGAAAGTCATCGACATGCAGGACCCCGACTCGGCCAAGCAGCAGACTCCTACAGAGGAGGTGGAGGAGGAAGAGGAAGAGGTGACTGTGGAGGAAGAAGAAGTTTCCTCCTCCAGCTCTCCTGACAACAAACTCCACACTGAACTGTAACAGAACAAGATGGAATAATAATAATGTGGCTATTGATCCTGGGCTTCAGTTCTTACTTTTTTTTACTAATATTATGATGTATTTATCATAAGATTATTGAATAAATATATAATATTATTTATATTCTTTGCTCATTTATCTGATTAGTTATATTCTTTCTTATGCTTTTTCTTAGTTTGTTGCCTTTTTATTTATTTTTTCTTCTCATATATCCACCCACATTCACCTTGTTCTCTCATCCCATGACTAAACGTTGTCCTGTATTCACTGTTCATGTCGTCGTCTTGTTGTTCTGTTAGTGCATTGTCTCGCAATTAAATAAAAAAAAAAAAAAACATTAAGTTTCATTTCCTGGTTTTTAGCTGCTGCGGTTTTACGACTGACTCCTGGTGGACTCTGGTTTTACCTGATAAGCAGACAACTGCTTTTTATGGATACAACCGGCTGTTTCCACTGCCAGTAGGCCAACATCTAATCAGAAACATAGTTCCTACTGTAAGTTTTAATACAAACAAATCAATATTCATGAAAATAAATCGTGTTAAATATTATTATATAAACAAACATATCAAATAATGACATACATAATTATGGCAGTTAAATTCTGCATAATAATAAGTACTTTTGATATTTTAAGTATATTTAGATTCTAATACCTTTGTAGTTTTACTCTGAATGCAGGAGTATTTTTTACACTGTGGTATTACTACTTTTACATGAGTACTTCATCCACAACTGGTTTATGGTGACACTTCTTCATATATAGAAATAGTTTGCTCATTGTTAGAAACATTCCTTTTGTTTTGTTATATTTTTGCTGTAATATTGTGTAGATTATTTATTCCATGTAGAATTAAATCACAATTGATCAAGAGGAAAATGTCCTGTGATTATTAGCTTTTTATACATTTGAATTCATTTAAAATCCATGTAGAGGTTGACATAACTTCTTATCATGCAGCAGAAGCTGTCCAGGAACAGTCTTGACATTCAGGTTGAACGTTTACAGAAAGCATGGCTTACGGCTCTCTGTTTACTTTCTGTGGTTTCAACATTATGCAACCTTTGGAATCAGACTTCAGAGTGGAACTTTCCCATCGCTCGCCCTCCCCTGCAGCTACATGTGATGTGTGTTTATGAATAGCCGTGATGCTGACAGGTTGGAAGTCTTCTGACAGGCGTGTCTCAATTCTTTGATTTAGCTTTCCCGTCACTCTGGCAAAACGTCAGTCATACCTGTTGCCAGAAGGCAGGCACAAAAACAGACTATTTTTTTATGTGTAAGATCTGTATAGGTGGTTTTGTATAATAGTAGCTGACATCTACCCAACAGTCAAAACAAGCTGGTCCTATATGAGGAGATGGTTCAACTTTATCTTTGTGTCAGGACTTGTTTTGCATGGCATGTCAGAAATGATTGGCTTATTATCACATCCATCAAAAGGTTATTTGAATACATAAAATAGAGGTATCTTCTATGAGGAAAATCAGTCTTACTTGAGTTTATAACTCATGTGCACAGGGGGAAATGTTACATAATGGCTTAATTTGTTATGTATTAACCAGCAAATAAACAAGCTGGTCCTATATGAGGAGATGGTTCAGCTTTATGTTTGTGTCAGGACTTGTTTTGCATGGCATGTCAGCAATGATTGACTTGTTATCCCGTCCATCAAAAGGTTATTTGAATACAGAAAATAGAGACCTTTTCTAAAATGCAGCACACTGTATTTGCTATGAGGAAAATCAGTCTTACTTAAGTTTATAATCCATGTGTATAGGGGGAAATATTAGATAATTTGTTATGTATTAACTAGTAACTAGCAATTAAACAAGCTGGTCCTATATGAGGAGGTGCTTCAACTGTATGTTTGTCAGGACTCCATCAAAAGGTTATTTGAACACAGAAAAAAGAGGCTGAACCTTTTCTAAAATGCAGTAAACTGTATTTTCTATGAGGAAAATCAGTCTTAATTAAGCTTATAACCATGTGTATAGAGGCAAATATTATATAATGGTTGAATTTGTTATGTGTTAAGCAGTAACTAGCAAAAAAAGAAAGGAAATAGCAGCTTCAAAGACATCAATCAGCTTTGTTTAGTAGTTTATACAGATTGCTTATGGTAGCAACTTCCCAAACAGTGAGGTCCAAGAAAATAAATAAACATGACCCAGAGGCTAGTGCTGCCTTCACGTGCTTAGTAAATATTGTAAAATGGAGATGTGACCTTGGACATGTGGTTCAAGTGATGAATACATTGGAACTCACATTTTTTCTTTTTTTTTCTTTTTTCTTTTTCTTCAAAGGTCTTTTTATTACTTGTAAATAATAAATAGAACAATCTATATACTGACAACAACATACACACAGACAGCCACAGCTGGCCACAAAAGACTTGAAACTGATTCTCAATCATGGATACATAAAATTTAAATTGTAGAGAATACAACACTGGGAGAGTATCCGCAAATAAGTCATGAAATAATAAGAAGAAGAAGAAGAAGAGAAAAAAATAATAATAATTTAAAAGAAATATATATATACATACCTACATACCTACATACAAACATTTGACTGTGCAATATATACTTTGATGCAATATATTTATTATATGGATTATATATATATATTTATTTATTATATTTATTTAATCTATTTTTTATATTTTATACTTCTAGTGTAACACCTCTGTTTATATTTATTTATTACATCTACTTTACCTGTTTTTTTTGCTTTATAACTGTGTGTGTTTTACCTGTTATATGTTTTATCTGCCTCGTTTAGTCTTGTCAAGTATTTGTTTTAAAGCACTGACCAGAAGTGGCAACTGTGAATCTCGATGTATTTAATACAATGACAATAAAGTTGTTTTTTTTAAAGCAGTTTTTGGTTCCATGTAGATCTTCATATTCACTCAGACATATGCAACATCCCTTTTTCTTTGTCTCAAGAATTTTCAAAGAAGTTGGACGCAGGTCATTCCAATACAAAGCTCCATCAGACTGGAATAATCTTCCTCTTTTTCTGAGATCTATTACCTCTTTCCGTTGCTTCAGGACATCTTTATTTTCTCATCTTAAAACAACCTGTTCAAGTTTTTAATTCGTGTGTACTTATGATCCTCAGTTTATTTGTGCTACATATAAACAGAAGACAAACTGTTGTTATTGTTCTTTATGCTGATGTAATTGATTTAAATCTGGTCATTGTATCAAATGTTTCTAGTATAACAGCAGAGGGCTGATGGGGTCTGGGTGGGAGATGGTGAGCAAGCTGTCTGGATCTGTGTATTTGCAGTGTATGTTTGTTATGTAATGCTGTTTTGTCTGTATGTGTTTTTGTATTTGTGTCGAAAGAACCCCCTCGAAAATGAGATGCTACATCTCAAGGGGCTATCCTATCCTTTCAATAAATTCAAATTCAAATCTCAAATCTTTCTATTCTATTCTTGAATTTGGTATATTCCGATTTTATATACACATATACATATATACATGCATGCATATATATATATATATACATATACACACATACACACACATACATACATATATATAAAAATGTAAAAATAGAAGAGAAAAAAAATAAATAATAATTTCTCAAAAAATTATAATTAATATTAACTAATATCAAAATTGTCTAAATAATGATTTATATCAGAATAAATCGATCTTTTTTTTTTTTTTTTAAAAGTCGACCTGACCAACTTGAATTTGGTATATTCCGATTTTTATAGCTGATCATGAACGTTGCACAAAAAACTGGGCCGTTCCGCGCATGCGCAGTGGTTGTGTTTTCAGAGTGACAGCCCGTTAGCTGCTGCTGTTCACCGGCAGAGATACAATGAGACAGCAAACAGCTCCACTAGACACCAAGATATGGACTTAACGGAGCCTTTATACCTCCACAAACACGGCTACTACTCTCACCCTGCTCCATACTGACTAACCACGGAGTTTAACCTCTCTAGGATCATTAATCACCGTCTCCAGAGAGAAGAGAGAAGAGGAGTAACTGATGCGACCTGCGACACCAAACCGGCCACATCCTCTCTGAAGAACTCCTGAGTAAACTCTCCTTTACTACACATATTCATGCTTTAATGTGACTCTAATATGTGCAGTAATAATCAGTAATAAGTAGTGAAGATTTGCAGTAAAGTTGAGGTAGAGTGAGGCTAATGCTAGATAGCTTTTAAAGCTAACCAACGGCTAACAGCTGATGCTAGCTAGTTAGCATCTGTTTAGCTAGCTAGCAGCTAATTTAAGGCCTTTAGTAACTCTTAATCAATATATTTATTGAGTTTTAAACGATAGAAACACAATCAATACAGACAGCAATACACACAGATAATTGCATGAATAAATTTAGCAAAATAACAACAACAAATTTAACAAAATAACAGTAGTCACAATAACAGTAGTCAAATAAATAAATACAAAAATTGAAAATAAATAAATAAATTTAAAAAAAGGAGAAAGTAAAAAAATAATAGAGAAGGAAGAAAGAATATATATATTCATATATACATATGTACATACATATACATATAAATAAGTAAAAGTAAAATAACAGTAAAAAAAGTTAAAACAGTAAAATTATAAATAAGTAAAAGTAAAATAACAGTAAAAAATTCATATATATTCATATATTTATATATATATATATACATAAACATATAAATAAGTGAAAGTAAAATAACAGCAAAAAAAGTAAATAACAGTAAAAACAGTAAATAACAGTAAAAAAAGTAAAATAACAGTAGTCAAAATAACAGTAGTCAAATAAATAAATAAATACATTAAAAAAAAAGGAGAAAGTAAAAAACTAATAGAGAAGGAAGAAAGAATATATATATACATATATACATACATATAAATAAGTAAAAACAAATAAAGAGAGAGAATTACAGAAGTAATAGTAGTACAAGAGATAAACAAGCTATATACATACAGTATATTCTCTTAAACGGTCTGACCAAGGACAACACCATTAAGAGAAGTACCGGTATGTAAAAAGGTTACACCAGCATTTGTTAAAGAGCCATGGTTTCTTTTTGAGATTAAACATAATCTTTTCTGAAGGTAAATATGATGAGAGCTCTTTAAGCCAAAAAGATACACTCATCTTTAGTAACTCTTTGACAGTCAAGATGCACCACCAGGACTTTTCTGCAGACCCGCCTGCTGGGACCGGGAGTAGGAAACAAGCCTACCACTACCGGAGAGGTAGCAGCGGTGCCTCTGCTCCCTCCACACCCGGCGGCAGTGGAGCCAACCCGGCTGACGACATTCCAGCCCAGCCTGGATCCAACTCTCCAGCTCTCCATCATCAGTCCCAAGCGGCTGGCGCCCAGGTGAAGAAGAAGAGTGGCTTCCAGATAACAAGTGTCACCTCAGCTCAGATCAACGTGAGCGGCAACAACAGCTTGGCAGATGACACCGAGAGCTATGATGATATGGATGAGTCCCACACAGAAGACCTCTCCTCCTCAGATATGCTGGATGTTTCCGTGTCCAGGGCCACGGATACAGGTGTGCCGGAGAGAAGCTCCTCTGATGAGACGCTCAACAGCCTCCATGGGGTGGACACACCTGGGATTGTGTCACCCAACGAGCCTCTTCACCCTCATTCCATCCCTCAGGGGTCCCAACAACAGACCTCCATGGTGAATGGGACCATGCATTATTATCCTCCGCACCATCATCACTCTGATAGCGTGGGAGGAAGTGAACCAGGACTTCCCGTTGCTCCTGTGGCGAGCTCCAGCCCGGCTATGGCGTCCAAAGCCGGGCAGGCACAGAGGCAACCGATGCTGGATAACAGTAAACCTGCAGCCCAACCTATACCCCCTATGGTTGGTGGGACAGATCCACATCTACAAGGCAGTGTTTCTAATGTGCCTGCTGCTGCTGCAGGTCCTTCTGACAACACTAGTGTGAGCGGGCAAGTAGTTCCTGCTGGAGGAGGAACAGCACCCAACGCTCAAACCCAGCACACCCAAACTCAGACCGCTACCGGCTCTCGTTTTCGGGTGGTCAAACTAGACACTAACTCTGAGCCGTTCCGCAAAGGAAGATGGACGTGTACGGATTATTATGAAAAGGAAGTTCCTCATCCGACTACATCTGAGGCACCAAAAGGTGTCGAGGTGGCTGTGGAGACAGAGGCAGGAAACGTACCTGCTGTACAGCCACCTCACACGCTTCAGTCCTACCAGCAGCCGAGCCAGGACTTCACCAGTCCACAAGCAATGCAGAGCCCACCACAGGGATTGGCCCAAACGACTACTCTGACCTATGTTTCACCCCAGGAGGTTGTTGCTGGGAGCCACATGCAGCAACCAGTCGCTAATGTCATGCTCCCGACAGCAATGCCACAGCTTCCCGCTGTAATACCCCAGCAGCTGCCCTACACTGTGGATCCCCACCAGGCGGGAGGTTACCCTGCACCTCAGTTCCACACAGGGGTCGTAGCTCCAGGAAGTGTCCGACAGCCAGACTTTATCCAGCCCACTGCTCCCTTCCAGACGCAGGTCCAGCCTCCGCTGCCGCATCTTACAACGGGAATCTTACCACCAATTCCAGGGGTCACAGCACAGCCGCCGATCAGCATTACTCATCAGCTACCACATCCAGGTCAGCCAGCTTTTACAGGACAGCACCAGACCCTCCCACCGCCACAAATCCAGCCCCCCTCCACTGCTACAGTCCCAGTACTGCCCACCCACATGTCCCCTTACATGCCTTTGACTGCACTACAAGCTGACCTTCAGCCTCTCCTCCACCTGGGTGCGACGCTCACCCAGGTCCCCGGAGGAGGGAGCTCCATAAGGGCGTCCCAGCTGGAGGACGCCCATAAGCTTCTGCTCCAGCACCAGGGCCTGCTGGGGCTGCCGGGTCTGCCCAGGCTGGGGGTGGCAGTAAGCAGAGAGGGGGCTGCGGAGGCCGGCGGTGCTGCTGGATCGCTGGCCCACATGGGGATGTCGGCTGAGGCCAGCGCCTTCATGGCCGCTGCTGCAGGCCTCAGGAATCAGCACGCTGAAGGAGAGGACGACAGGTGAGGATGTAAAGCTCTTTATTCTAATGTAAACTCTTTTTTGCAGATTAAGGTTTTCAATACGTCACGTTGCTCAGACTACAACAATAAAAGCGGTAACTTCCTTCCACCTCTGCATAGACTCAAATGAAGCAAATAAACCGATTCTGGCATTAAAAAAATCATGATCCATAGGTGAATCTATTTTCTCTAGTTTTGAAGTTAACATTGTAGATCATACTGCTTCTCATTGAAACACAAATACTTTCTTTTGCAGTAATATTGAATGGCAAAACATGCAGTGAGATATTTCCTCACCATAACTGTCCTGCTCTGCTTGTAACAGCATCCTGCAACTGGTCTGTCTGGTTTTGTCCCATTTGCTTGATCCCCTGTCCCCTGAGGTCAGTCTCCAGAGGACAGTGTTTGAAAAACAGCTCGCTGGACGTGTTATTGTAAAAATATCAGTAACTGGAGTAGAAGCAGTGGAGTTGCTGAGTGACTCAGCAGTGGATCGACCCCCCGACTATCACACATCCACCTCCTTTAGCTCCTCCATTTGTGTCACTAAGGTTGCACTATCCTTCCTTTGTCGTTCAGTACTTGCGTCTCTATCTCCCCTCAGGTTCAGTCTTTTATTAGACACTGGATCTGTTGATTTGTACCCCCCCGGGGGAGCTGTGCAGTGGTTTATTTATGTGTACAGTTACTCCTGTTAGTTTTGCAGCATGAAAGTGGTTATTACAGCTGCAGGTAGTTTCTAAAAAGGTATGGTATTGGTCTAAATAGAGTCGATGCCCTGAAAAAAAAACCTCCCCTGCCCCATTTGAAGCTGCAGTCTTTCAGAGTCTGTGCTGTAGAGGGTCTGGTCATTGTGTTGCATAAATCTGATAAACTCTCCCTGCAGAGAAATGGAGCACTGTTGTGGCAGCAGTCTAGTGTTACCACTGTACTGTCCTGTGTTCTGGTTTAGCAGGAGTTTCATGTTGTGAGTACAACAATAATGCCTGCAGGGTACGGAGGGAGTTTGACTGAGGACTGTCAGCCTCACCCAGGCACCCATAACTGAAATACTTTTTGAATATTGTGACTTTAATTCAGCAGTTGGAAACAAATGCAAACTGTCTACAAAGTAGTCAGTTAGTTGACTAATCGGTCGTTTTGGTCTTGGTCGACTAATATTTCTTTAGTCGATTAGTCGGTTTTTAAGCTTTTTTCATGCTGAATGACTTATTTCCAAGAAACTTATGAGCACATCTCTGGTAAACACAAGAGGGGAAGAAGTGGTGCTTTTGTGTGATTCTTTGAAAATGTTGTACAAACACATGCTATATACAGTACATCAGAACTGCAATGGAGACTTCTAAGTAGCTCCGTGATTAAAACAACAGTTGCTGTGCGAACCAGTAAACATACTTCTAATTCAATTATCAGCACAGCAGGTCGTTGGTGAGCTGAAGCTGTTTATGTATTGTCAGCTGTGTCTGAACTCGAGGAACGGAGAGACGAAGGGTGCAACAACTGCTGGTTTAATGTTGATGTAGTCGTCATATTCAGCTGCAGACAGAGCAGGACTGTATTCTGTGTGTGGAGGCTTTTGTCAGCAATTCGTGGCACCCCATCATAACTGTGTTTGTGTGTCTTTTGCATGGTGTGTTTCCGTCTATCCGTCCGTTAGTCGGCCCGTTTTCTTGTCATGAATCGTCCACTGTCCTGCAGACAGTCTGAGTGTGTCTGCTTTGTTCATAGTCATGGTCATGTCATTCTGCGTTTATCTCCTTTTGTCACCCTCTGTCTCCTTTCCATTTGCAGTTTTGCATCATGTGTCAGCTGTCCGAACTCTTCTCCTCTACCCTTTTCTTCTCTTTCCACTCTTAAAATATCCCTCTCCTTTCCCCGCATGCATGCAGTGTTTCCCCTAAACTAATAGCATCCAGTCCTGTGCCATAGTGAAGCTAACACTGAGGCATTTACACCTGTATTTACCTATGAGAGTACCAGTTTCGGATTTGAATACATAAGGAACACCACTGGGAAGCTACAGAATGATATGAAAACCTAAAAAATGAAGGACCCGCCTTTTAAACAACAACTAGTTGTCCTGGATGATTGCTGTACCAAGAGCACCTGATTACCTGTTGTCAGAGTCCAGTTTGGCTCTTTAACAGCGTCACGTTGCAGCTCTCACGACTCCGACAACGCCTGATCGAGCACAGCTGTGTGCGTGACTTGTGTGTCATGTTGTAAAACAGGGATGTGAAGGTGTGTCTGGACGATTGAGTCTTTTCACCTGCTTTGCTGTCTGTTTCTATATCCGTCAGTGAGAGTGCCGTAGGGACGGTGGTATTAATCAGGGCTTTCATCAGGTCCTCGTGCCGCCCCGGGTGGAATTTCAGCCGGCAGGTCGGTGCCGGTATGATTTGACTTTTGGATAGCTGCCAGCATCGCTTCACAGTAGAAGGAAAACACTCGTGACTTTCACATACAAACTTCCAGCATATTATACACCTGTTGTCAACATGGGAGTGGACAAATATGCTGCTTTATGCAAATGTATGTATATATTTATTATTGGAAATCAATTAACAACACAAAACAATGACAAGTATTGTCCAGAAACCCTCACAGGTACTGCATTTAGCATAAAAAAATATGCTGATACCCAGAGAACCCATTTTCATTCACATCTCTTGAGGTCAGAGGTCAAGGGACCCCTTTGGAAATGGCCATGCCCATTTTTCCTCGCAGTAAAGTATATTGAACACTCTGGTTCAAGGCATTATTTTTGAAAATAATTTACTATGCCAAAGTAATTTTCTATTCTTCAGTCAACACATGTTACCACAAGAATCTAAAAATATTTCCTTTACGTTTGTTAAAAAATACAATAACAGTTTTAATGTGTATTTCCCTGCCAACTAAACGTCAAAGATATACTGTATGAAGTGTCATATTGCATTTAGTGTGTTTTATTAGGGTAATCTATCTGTATGACTTCATCTTTTGGAGCCATAAAAGTTAGAGGTGCAATCTTTATTATTTGCTCATTTTGCACGCTCAACAGTTTTATATTAGCGGCATTCTTTTTAAATTTGAAGTTTTTTTTTTCCAGTGTTTTATTAGGTAACATGATGTAAACGTGTGTGCAGCAGCGGTTGAGGGGCACCGAGTTTACAGCCTGAATTCAAAGTGAAATCAGCAGGTGTGCTAAAGGTGGTTCTAAAGGAGTCAAGACTCCTTTTTGTTGTGCTTGGCAAGGCATATACGGTTGTCAAAAGAGCTTTGTTCTAATAGAGATTGAATATTTTGCTGTTGGTCTTTCATCTGCCTGTCAAGCTCTACAGTTATACCGGCTTTGACTCGTGATGTTAATATCGACACGCCTGTTTTTAATTTGCTCGCCATCCAAAACTGAGCTTTTACGAGGTGGAGGGCGCCCCCGACGGTTAAAACCAAACATATAAATGCTTGGAGCTACTGTCAGAAATGGAGTTCATGTTATGATGTATGATTTCAAGAAAATGCTAACTTCTTTAAGTGCCACGGTGTGACGATCCCAGGCGTTTCCAAGAGAAGACCTAGACATTTTTACTACTTTACTGTAGGAGGATTTACCACAAAGCGTTTTTTAGTACGTCTTTTGTCACTGCGATAGGTCACAACCTTGCAAGATGCTGTCACGAAAGTTTACAGGTGTGTCGTTGAGATCAAAATGAAGGTCAAGTTTGAAGATGGGTGTGGTCCGAGCAAAGGCGCCGGAAGTAGGAAGACCTTTGTTAACAGAAAAGTAAGAACATATTAGCTATAATTTAGATTTAAGTAACAACAACACTCCCCTCTCATTTGGCTTAAACACAAAATGTTCCCGCACTGGAGCTGTGGACGATAAGTCTGTGAGGTCATGTCCATATATTGTACGATAACTTGATATAGTAATTATTGTGACGGGCGTCGTCTGTAGTTTACGTAGCATTCAGATTGTAAACGTATTCTAAATCTGTTTATAGTATTAACAGAAAACTGAGCTATGAGTCATGCCTAACGACAAACATATTTGTGAAGCATAGCTCTGGTGAACACACCCCAGGATAAGAATGTAAGGTGTACTGCAGCATTGTTTATACATGCTTGACTAATGAATGAATAATAGACGTGACAAAGACGAGAATAAAGTGGACTGTGTTGTATTTTCTCCTCGAAGAAACGAAACTGTACAGAATTCACTTTACATCTTTTTACATGAGATTTATTTAAATTCAAGAATCAAACTTGCAGACTTTATAATCAAGGTATATAAATCATAATGTTTGTTTATGTGAAAGTCTTTAAAATGTTTCAAATGTAAGAGTTACACGGATGAATATATGACAGAACAAGTGTGGACCGTGAAAACAACAGAAAAGACAAAAACAATTCAGCAATTTAACAATTTGAATTTGAGATCAATATACGTGAGACAATCAAATGATAAAAATATAATAAAGTAGAATAAAAAGCTATAATAACAGTAATAGTAGTTAAACAGTGTGAAGTAAAAACTACATTAATAAAATAATAAAATGAAATAAAATTATACAACTTAAATACAATAAAATAGGTGAATAATAAAATAACAATAAAATAGTGCTTGATAAAATAAAATAAAAAAATAATACAATTATAGAACTTAAATACAATAAAATAAGTGATTAATAAAATAACAATAAAATAGAATACAATTATACATCTTAAATACAATAAAATAAGTGATTAATAAAATAATAAAATTGTACTACTTAAATAAAATAAAATAAGTGATTAATAAAATATCAATGAAATAGAATAAAAGTATACAACTTAAGTACAATACAATTTGTGATTGATAAAATAAAAATAAAATAGACCACAATTTTACAACTTAAAATATTACAATATGAAATGATGTGGTTTCATATTAACTATTTTTTCTCAATTTCATCAGTAACGGATTTGATGGCCTACAAATCCCAAAGACAAAATGCTGACTGATAAACTTTCTGACTGTACATTTACTATCTCATGCAACACCCTTACCTGTTTATCTATTCTAGATAAACTCATATTTTTCCAAAAGGGAACCACTTGTTTTCGTAAAGGAATATTCTTTCAACAATGTGAACCTCATAAATAAACTTATATTGTTTTGAGCAAACAAATCTACAAAACTGGGAGATTAGAAGAAGATACTTTTGGGGAAATGAGCGTTTTGTTGGGCAATTGTGAATGAAGTAATGTATAAAGAAATCTGGGGTAGTTTTAAGGGTAAAACTAAGAGTTTAAGAGGTTACACATGTGGAGTTTAATGTACCAGAACGCTCCTTCTCATGCTACCTATGACTGAAAACTTGCTTCTTGATTTGTCCCACAATTAAGCTTAAATTACATATTATTTTGTTTTTTAAAAGCTCTTATAAAATATTAATAGTTAACCTGGCTGAAAGGCTTCTCAGCAGGCACATCTGCTGGTGTTTTTTTATTTGACGGCAGCGTGATACGCACCAGGTAGTTTAACTGAAACAGATGTGCTTATATGGAAACTCTGCCATTGTTTTTGCAGTATAAGCTAGTCTTTTTTCAGGTTTTGCCTGCCTTTGCACACCGTTTGCAATCATGTTTTCTGCCTTATTGTGTAGTTATTCCTGTTTGGTTGGTGGATCTTTAGATTGGAGGTCAGACAGCAGCTTTGTGGAAGTCTAGAGGTGCTTCTTATTTCTTGGAGGCATCTGTCAGGAGCGATAAATCACACCTGAAGCTAGTTAATCTGTTAACGAGATGTGACAACGATGCCACACTTCAGTAGAGACATTAACTTTACTGTCATTCTTCACTCTCACGTTGTTCTACTGCTGTTAGTCCACAAGGTGGCAGTGTTGGTTCATGAATCCCAGCTTGGTCCACAGTTGTTTATATAACCCTAGCGTGCTTTGAGAATCACTGACCTAAAACGAGCCTCGCAGCTGAGTGGAAAGGTCCTTCCTGCACGCAATGTATGAATCACAAAGAAGTGATGCTTACTATCAGAAATGGGTGTATAATAATATTTGATGAGTGTGGTTACTGGCTGCAGAAGGCCCCAGCGGTACAGTGATGGATATCATATATCCTTTAGCAGTGTTTATAACTCAGTAGGTGTGCTTATTTTAGGGATGGACTGATTCACTCTTCCCATGGTCAAGTTTATATGAGCCTGTCTGAACTGAATGAGTCAGACTATTAGGGGGGGAAAAAGCCTTTTATTTGTCCTATTGCAAAAGATGTCGTATGAAGTTTAACTTTGTGTCATCAGAAGTGGAGCTGCAACGATTAATTGATTAGTTGTCAACTATTAAATTAATTACCAACTATTTTGATAATCGATTTGAGTAATTTCTTTCAGGAAAAAAAAGTCTAAATTCTCTGATTTCGGCTTCTTAAATGTGAATATTTTCTGTTTTTTTTTACTCCTCTATGACAGTAAACTGAATATCTCTGAGTTGCGGACAAAACAAAGACATTTGAGGACGTCATTTTGGACTTTGGGAAACATTTTTCACCATTTTCTGACATTTTATAGACCAAACAACTAATCGATTAATCAAGAAAATAATTGACAGATTAATCTATGTCTCTCTAGTTCCCATTCTATTACAATCAACTTAAACTTGCACTATGAGGCTGATTGATTTTATACCATATTACACTTATTTTTTGTTTTTTTTGCTTCTAAAGACAAATAATTAATCAACCAAAAGAATAATCTTCCATTATTTTGATGACTGATTAACTGTTTAAGTATTTTTTTCTAGCAAAAATACAAAACATTCCCCTCCAGTTCCTAAATTGTGAGGAATT
>CAKALU010030283.1:347-11579 GCA_916700995.1 Hozukius guyotensis | reverse complement strand
AATATCACTACCTATAATACCATAATATCACTACCTATAATACCATATCACAACCTACAATATCATAATATCACTACCTATAAAACCATAATATCACTACCTATAATACCATAATATTACTACCTATAATACCATAATATCACTACCTACAATACCATAATATCACTTCCTATAAAACCATAATATCACTACCTATAAAACCATAATATCACTACCTATAATACCATAATATTACTACCTATAATACCATAATATTACAACCTACAATATCATAATATCACTACCTATAAAACCATAATATCACTACCTATAATACCATAATATTACTACCTATAATACCATAATATCACTACCCACAATACCATAATATCACTTCCTACAATATCATAATATCACTACCTATAAAACCATAATATCACTACCTATAATACCATAATATCACTACCTATAATACCATAATATCACCATAATATCACTACCTATAATACCATAATATCACTACCTATAATACCATAATATCTCTTTTCACAACTCTCCGTAGTGAAGCCAATCCATTCAAATATTTAATCACAATTAATCGCATGATGATGGGAGTGGAAAAATATGCTGCTTTATGTATTAATGTATGTATATATTTAATATTGTAAATCAAGTAACAACACAAAACAATGACAGATATTGTCCATAAACCCTCACAGGTACTGCATTTAGCAAACAAAAACAATGTGCTCAGATCATAACATGGCAAACTGCAGCCCAACAGGCAACAACAGCTGTCAGTGTGTCAGTGTGCTGACTTGACTATGACTTGCCCCAAACTGCATGTGATTATCATAAAGTGGGCATGTCTGTAAAGGGGAGACTCGTGGGTACCCATAGAACCCATTTACATTCACTGATCTGGAGGTCAGAGGTCAGGAGACAGACACGCTGAAATGATGTCATGTAGAGATGAATCATTTGGACTGTGGTCACGTTGTCTCAGTGACCGCTGGGAGTCCTACAGGAGACTCACATCTACCTCATCTGGATGGAAAACCTCAAACTAAAAGTCTATTAGCTCACAAAGTCAATCACTAACTCAATGTCAACGGACCAACTGTCTGCTGTCAGGGGACGACGTCCACCCGATGTCTCTTTGTTCTGCTGGGCCGCCTCTTTAATCAAGCACAGAGCATCTGGGATCAAACAATGACTTTGAGATTAAAGTGTCAACTTGAAGCTGCTCAAAACACAGATACAAACTATAGAAAAAGGATTTAATCTGGCAAAATAACAAATGTTAAAAAAAAAGTTTCATATTTCACATTTGATGGTGAATTTATTATTTCCCTTCCTGTTCACGGCAGCCGTCTGCAGCACTCAGACACAGAATCAGTAGGAGTGAAGTGAGGTGACTGACTGGTACCAGTATGTGGTTTATTCTGGTTTCTCTGTCTCAGTCAGATTGCCTGTTTTACTGTCACTGACCATCAGTAGATCCATGTGATCAGAGACTCCAATGCACCGGTGTTCCACCTACAACCAACACTCTGCTCAACGTCTGCTGAAACACATCTGAGCAGCAAACTGTTGGATTAATGTTGGCGGACGATGAAATATATATATATATATATATATATTTATATACTGTAGAGAAAACTGGATGACTGTATAAACAACTTTCACCAAACAGCCGATAGATAACGCTGCAGTAGCGCTGCCGCCATTTTGGACTGAAAACACCACTGAGTTTGTGTCCATGGATGTATAAAGAGACGTCTGTAAATCAGAGGATATAAATCAACTTCCCAGTAGGAACACTTAAATATCCCTCATTTAAATCATGATGTCCTAAAAGTGGTAAAATGAACTAACAGCTGAATCCAGAGTTATTTTCCTCGCCATAATGAACGGTCATCAAACCCACGGGACCGCACCGCCCTGCACGCTCATATCACATATCTGGTTCTGCCAGCTTCCTGCTAGCTGTATGCGGCTGTAATAATGGAGATATTGGCTGTAATTCATCACTTTTATTATCTTCTAATACACCCATGGGCTGTATGCTGTCAGCCTGTACCGTGGTGGATGTTCCCAAACAACCGGCTATCGGCCAGTAGCTAGTAGTGCTAGTAGCTAGTAGTGCTAGTAGCTAGTAGTGCTGGTAGCTAGTAGTGCTAGTAGCTAGTAGTGCTAGTAGCCAGTAGTGCTAGTAGCATGACATCAATAGAATTTAATGGAGTTGTTTATTTACTAACACGCAGGACAAAAGCACAGGACACAACCTCTTCTACATCCATGGTCTGTGGTCTATTGGACCCTCTTCTACATCCATGGTCTGTGGTCTATTGGGCCCTCTTCTACATCCATGGTCTGTGGTCTACTGGACCCTCTTCTACATCCATGGTCTGTGGTCTATTGGACCCTCTTCTACATCCATGGTCTGTGGTCTACTGGACCCTCTTCTACATCCATGGTCTGTGGTCTATTGGACCCTCTTCTACATCCATGGTCTGTGGTCTATCGGACCCTCTTCTACATCCATGGTCTGTGGTCTGTTGGACCCTCTTCTACATCCATGGTCTGTGGTCTATTGGACCCTCTTCTACATCCATGGTCTGTGGTCTATCGGACCCTCTAGCTCTGCTGCTGGGTGCTGATGTTGACATTCTTTGTTGACAGTCAGTAGTTGACCCGGTGTTATGTCTGAGTTCCAGATGTGTTGGAAACAGAATCCAGATGTTTACTGAGCAGCATCTTGCAGATGTCACCGAGTGAATCAATGGAGGAGAAGTTGAGGGAAGATAAACAGCTGCCTGCAGGTTAAACTGAGCAGTGACAGCACATCTCTGCTCACAAACACACACACACACACACACACACACACTGGACTCATTATAGTAAATCTACCTAGTAACAACAGAGTGTGTGTGAGTGTTTTCAGAGACAGCTTTCACACAGATTTATGAAGACGTGTCTGACACCTCGTCAGGGAGTGATGCTGTCAACAGCTACACACACACACTTACACACACAGTTACACACCAACACAGTCACATGCACACCTCACACTAGAGCCAGGAACACAGTAGTGTTTGTGTGTTTGTGCACGCTGAAGGTGTGAACTGTTGTAAATGTTAAGGAGACGGAGGCAGACAGAGCCAGGAGGGACAACTCACTGCACTGTGTTAAAATCACTGTGTGTGTGTGTGTGTGTGTGTGTGTGTGTGTGTGTGTGTGTGTGTGTGTGTGTGTGTGTGTGTGTGTGTGTGTGTGTGTGTGTGTGTGTGTGTGTGTGTTCCTCACCTCCTCTTCACTCACAGGAAAATGTTCTACCATGCTGTGACCTCTGACCTTTAATCTGGTTGCTATTGGCTGTGATAACGTTGGTGATGGAGGACGTTCTGCTCTGTATTAACCTGAACTACAGCTCCTCGTCTGATGAGCATCAACTGTGAAAACAGACACACATTAAACCTAACAAACAAAGATGAATGTGCCACAACATTTCCTTTCACCCACCAGAACTGGGCTCCATTATCCATCTTTGTAAAAGACCTCCAGCAGCTTTAGGACGACCTCCAGCGCAGAGCCATGAAACTGTGACATGGCCTGGCTGAAGACTCAAAGCATCACACAGAGGACCAGTTCTTCTCAGGCTGCACTGTTACTGTCCAGAATGTTAAAAACCACTAGATTCACGTCTCAAAACCCTTCTAAAGCTCAGCTTTCCTCAATGAATCACTACTTAACTGTTGTCACACGTTGTGTCTGAATCTAAACCATCAGATACCCTCCAGAGCAGCAGCGGAACAGAACTGTATTTGGCCCCTAGCAAATGTTTTCTTGAGCCCCAAACACAAGCACACGCTCAGAAACACTCCAGACAACTGCTCTGCCACCATGGAGAGGCTCACCATGAAACTCCCATAGTAGTTATCTTTATGACACCTCCTCATTTCACTACAAACACCTACATAAGAGGCAGCTGACTGGAGGGAGATCACCAGGGAGCAAAAAGTGTCCTACTGCTGTCGGCTATATTGTCATTTCCAGTAAATATCACAATATTTAACATGTGTTTTCTGTTTCAAAAGAACAAACAAAGGAAGATCAGTAGTTACGTCTCCAGTCTGATCTCCAGCTCACAGCTGATGGGAAGCCTAGGTGGTTTGTCTACATGACATAACAGAAGAGGATATAAAGGATTCAGTGTGGACACGGTGTAGGAAGGTGATTGTTGGGCCCCTGAAAGTATCACTGGAGACCCTTCACACCCTGAACACAACCTGTTCCAGCTTCTCCCCTCTGGGAGGCGCTACAGAGCATCATACACTAAAACAAGCAGACACAACAACAGTTCCTCCCCTCTGGGAGGCGCTACAGAGCACCGTACACTGAAACAAGCAGACACAACAACAGTTCCTCCCCTCTGGGAGGCGCTACAGAGCACCGTACACTGAAACAAGCAGACACAACAACAGTTCCTTCCCTCTGGTCGTCACTCTGATGAACACTTCATCAGTCAGACTGTCAATAATCAACACATCCTCCCAACTCGTCAAATACCGCCGCCTGGTCAGCTTGTCCAGCCTCGAGGTGTCCCTCTTAGTTGTGCTGCCCCCCCAGCACACCACAGCCTAGAAAAGGACGCTGGCTACCACAGATTGGTAGAACATCCGCAGGAGTTTTGTGCAGATGTTAAATGATCCCAGCCTCCTCAGGAAGTACAGTCTGCTTTGGCCCTTCCTGTAGAGGTGGTCAGTATTTATTGTCCAGTCCAGTTTGTTGTCCAGCTGCAGCCCGAGGTACTTGTAGGTACCCACGACCTCCACCTCGTCCCCATCGATCTGGACTCGTCGTGGGGGTGGTCTAGACTTCCTGAAGTCTATGACCATCTCTTTGGTTTTTGGTGGTTGGAGTGACACCAGGCGACAAAGTCCCCCACCAGGTTCCTGTACTCCTCCTCCTGATCACCCTTAAAACATTCCATAATGTCCGTGTCGTCGGGGAACTTCTGAATGTGACACGACTCAGAGATGTAGTTGAAGTCCGCCGTGTAGAGGGTGAAGAGAAGGGGGGCCAGTACAGTCCCCTGTGGAGCTCCCGTGTTGCTGACCACAGTGTCAGATGTGATGTCCTTCAACCTGACATACTGTGGTCTGCCGGTGAGGTAGTCCGTGACCCAGGTCACCAGGTGTGGGTCCATTTGCATCCTGGCCAGCTTGTCCTGTAGTACAAGAGGCTGGATGGTGTTGAAGGCGCTGGAGAAGTCAAGAAACAGGATTCTGAATGTGCCGCCTCCCTTGTCAAGGTGCAAGTGGGCCCGGTGTAGGAGGTAGAGGACTGCATCCTCCACCCCGACCTTCTCCTGGTAAGCAAACTGCAGTGGATCCTGAGCATGCTGCACCTGAGGTCTGAGGAGGTTGAGGAGGAGCCGCTCCATGGTCTTCATCAGGTGTGACGTGAGTGCCACTGGCCTGAAGTCGTTGGGCTCGTTGGGCCGGTTCTTCTTGGGAACCGGAACAATGCAGGATGTTTTCCACAGCGTGGGCACCTTCACCAGTTCCAGACTCAGGTTCAAGATGTGCTGCAGAGGTTCTCCCAGTTCAGCAGCGCAGGCCTTCAGGAGTCGAGGACACACCTTGTCCGGGCCGGCTGCTTTCCTGGAGCGAAGCCTCCGCAGCTCACCCCTGACCTGGTCTGCAGTAATGTTGGAGGGTGGGAGGGGGGGAGGGGAGGAGTCAGAGGGAGTGAGGGGGTAGGGAAAGGAGGAAGGGACTCGGGGGGGTGGAGGGGGGGGGGATAAGGAAGGACCTGGAAGGACCTGGAAGGAGATGAGAGAAGCGGTGGGGGGAGGGGAAGAGTCAAACCGGTTGAAGAAGTTGTTGAGACTGTTGGCCCTCTCTATGGTCCCCTCTGCTGCACTGCTGTTTCTTTGTTTGCAGCCTGTGATGGTTTTCACTCCTTCCAAGACCGCCCTCATGTTGTTGTCCTGCAGCCTCTGCTCCACTCTCCTCCTGTAGGACTCCTTGGCCTCCCTCAGACACACCTCCAGCTCCCTCTGCTCCACTCTCCTCCTGTAGGACTCCTTGGCCCCCCTCAGACACACCTCCAGCTCCCTCTGTGCTGCCCTCAACTCCTCCGCCTTATTTCTATTTATCTCATATTTCTTTAGAACAGCAACTGTAACGTTGCAACTTCTCCTTTCTGGTTCTGACCAACAAGTCAAAGGTCAAAGGTCAACATCCCCACATGAACCATTTGTGAGTCAAAGATAGATACACACACACACACACACACACACACACACCAGCAGAGCATCAGATTGTGTTGATCAGTAGCTCCGAGGTGTTGATTAAGGCTCCAGCCGGTGGAGCTCATCAAATTACTCTGACAAAGAAACGCAATTAGAGGCTGTCACTTTTATTTAAAACCTTATCACTCACTTCACTGTTTGTGTCTGTGTGTGTGTGTGTGTGTGTGTGTGTGTGTGTGTGTGTTTTTGTGTGTGTGTGTGTGTGTGTGTGTAGGCGGAGCCTGTGTGTGTTCAGATGATGCTAAAGCCTTCTATGACTCAATATGCCCTCCAACATCTGCATGCTGCTTTCCAGCACATATCCATGACTGTGTGCATCATGACTCACACTACGTACCTGTTGTGTGTGGTTGTGTGTGTGTGTGTGTGTGTGTGTGTGTGTGTGTGTGTGTGTGTGTGTGTTTGTGTTGCTGTGCACCTTGGGGGCTGAGACAGAAGAAAACAGGCTTCATTGAAAAGATAACGGCAGCTGTAACACATTAATCAGAACTTAATTAACTTCCACCGTGCTGCACAATGAACGCTTCCTTTATGAAGACACCTCTCTCTCTCTCTCTCTCTGTCTGTCTGTCTGTCTGTCTCTCTCTCTGTCTGTCTCTCTCTCTCTCTGTCTCTCTCTCTCTGTCTGTTTCTCTCTCTCTTTCTGTCTCTCTCTCTCTCTGTTTCTCTCTCTCTCCGTGTCTCTTTCTCTCTGTCTCGCTCTCTCTCTGTCTGTCTCTCTCTCAATCCTCAGTTTAAATCAGATGTAAATGAATGTGTGACTCGGTGTCTCTACTGTATGTTTTTATATAAGGATCATCAGAGCTGCTTGTTTATATGAAGGGTTATTTGTTGCTTGTGTTTCCATATATGTAGCAGCTAGTCTATTGCCTCCACATGGCTCTCAACATGGCGCCAGCTGAGCTGGCAGCTAGCAGCTAACGGTGCTAACAGTGTTTTGTTTGACTTAAGAAGGATCCCCATTAGCTGATACCAACGGCACCAGCTAGTTTTCCTCTAGTACATCATATTTATCATATGCATACTTGCTTACACAGTGTTAACCTGAAACGAGTAGGTAAAGTATGTGTGTAATAAGCAGGATAAAGTACAGCTAGCGGGTCATTGCTATAAGAGAATCCCCTTCAGGGCGATGATGTCGGCTCGCTGTACATTATTTCTTACTCAGTGCCATCATTCATTTTGTGTGAATGACCTTTTTCCTCTTCTCATTTTGGAACGGGACACGTCATTATGTCTCATGTTCACATGTTAAAACATGGAATAATCCAGGGTACACCAATATACTGTAGAGGTTTATCCTCCCTCAGAACAAACTAACACGTCGTGATGAAAAGCCGGCGGCCAGGAGTCCCCAGCAGGACGGGATTAAGATGAAATGACTCTTTGTGATGAAGGATTACAGAACAGATGTGGATCAGTTGTTATGATTTCAGACCACACTGAGTTCACCTTGTTTTTAAAGGAAATACAGATGTTATTAGTATGCATTTATCACGTTAAAACTTGAAATATTCTAATATCTCAGTGTCTTCTCCATAAACCAAAGTGTTGCGTCAAACATGCACAGTCTTTGAAACACAGTTGTGTAGTTGATTTAAACAGCAGAGCAGCACCAAGCAGGATCCTCCATACAGATGTGTGGTTCAAATACTGAAAAGCACATCAATCATCATAGAGTCCTACAACTAAATACACTATGATGGAAGGAGACACACACAGCTGAGATCTCTGATTGTTGTTGCTCTCCTACTGTGATCTCAGACAACAGAAAAGGATTATTACATCTCAATGAGTGTTTTTAAGGATATATACATGTCACAAACAGGGAATTCATATTAAATATCTGCTGTTTGACTCTGTGAAAAGTGTTTAACTGAACGGATATCTAACCCCATAGATAAAAACAACACCAGTTTAGCCATATTATAGTTATATTATAATAATAATAATATTACAGTATAGCACCGACGTGTAGAACACATCTTTATTGTTATTTTAGGAGAACATTAACCCTTCTCTTGTGAGTGAATCAGATTTCTAAATGCATCATTCATTATCAACAACACTAGAAGAGTTGATTGTGTTGCTAACATGCTGATCTATCCAAACACAAACTCATTAATTCACTAGGTAACCTTTTCAGTCATTATTGTTAATAACTCTCATAACTGTTAATTGTTATGAGAGAAAAGTTCGATATGATTGTTGTCCCAGCTACAACCTTCAGTCGACATTCAACTGGGAACCATGGAACGCTCTCCAAGTGGCAGCTGTTAGAGAATAAATGTACCAGATGAATATTTAGGAACAGAAGATTCATATTGTTATAGTGTAACAGCATGGACAATTTAAAATGAGTTTAAAAATACATATTAAATAGAAGAAAGGACGGTTAGCTGTCATTATTTTGTTAATTGTTGTAAAGATAATACATACGTTTTAAACTACATAACAAGCAAATGTACATTTTAAATTGGATAATATTTACAATAATATTGGAATCATCAGCTAAAATAATGACAATATCATATACTTGTTTATTGTTCAGTCCACATCTGTCCAATATTCAATGTTGGTTCTGATAACTTTTTTGCCGTTTGAAAATACATGTTGCAATGCAGCTGAATTATATTAGTTTACATGTGTTTATAGAGAAGTTATTCAGTGTTGGTGTAATTGCTATAATATAATTCTTTCAGTTCAAGGAAACTAGTTTAATTTATTCAAGTGAACCTGAAGAATGACGAGTGAGTAGAAGTAGAAGTGTTAAGTTGTGGTTAGTGATTGATTTAAGGAGATTTAACTGGTATCCAGCAGTGCACACCAGCATGGCTTTTAGGTTACATGAACTTAAAACAATATGTTAGATTTACTAATTAATATAAGTAAAGCACACTCAGCATAAACAAGTTATCGTAACTCACCGTAGTAAGTTTACTTAACTTCATCTTTCTGAGGAATGACTTTGTTTTTTTAAGTTAAGCCAATTTGGTATATTTCACAGTGCAGAGGATTTATAGAAATAATCACGTCATTTGGCGTCTGCGCAGTAGTGATTGAGGGGGCGAGCTACTTTTAGGACATCTTGATTTAAATGAGGATATTTAAGTGTTCCTACTGGGAAGTTGATTTATATCCTCTGATCTACAGACGTCTCTTTATACATCCATGGACACACAATCAGTGGAGTTTTCAGTCCAAAATGGCGGCAGCGCTACCGCAGCGTTATTTAGTGGCTGTTGTCATAAAAGCAGCAGAGTTTTGTTTCTTTGCTTCTAAACTCTTTGGTAGAACTCCGGTCTTCACTAAGAGGATGTGCAGCGGTTAAACACTGTGCTGAAGGACACTGGTTAAATAAAAAGGAAGACAGGAAGACAGGTGGCATTCCAGTGTGTTTCCCTCCAGCTCCGTCTGCTGGGCAACATAAAGGACCTGTTAGAGGAAACAGAGTGTGTGTGCTGAGGAGGTGAGACAGCTACAGAGACGTCCTCCAGCCCATCGCTGATGAATACGAGGCTGTAAAGCAGCTGTACTGAGCTGAGCTGACAGCTACCTGACTAACAGGTGTTTCATGGTTACCTTAATGTGCTGCTGTGGACAATGAGTGGACATGACATCTGTCTCTGAGGCAGGGCTCTGTGTGTGTGTGTGTGTGTGTGTGTGTGTGTGTGTGTGCTGTCTTTTGTCATTATGAACGGATGGACAACTGGAGGACAGAAAAACAAACACACACACACACACACACACACACACGTTTTATCTAACTCCCCAATACTGATAACAGGATGTTTGATTAAATAATATCGAAGTAAATATTGAAAGTAATAGACAACTATTACAAAATATGTTTCCTTTAACCCTCTGAGACCAACAATAGAGTAATTTTAGTCTTTTCTAGGGGGGTCCAGGGGGCTTTTAAGGGGGTCTTTAGGGGGGTCTTTAGGGAGAGATAGCAGGTCAACAGTAGATGTCACATAGAAGTGGTGTACATCATCTGAAAACTGGAACCTGAAGATTAATTTGAGATGCAGCTCAGCACTGTGGGTCAAGTTCTTCTAGTCATTAATCAGCCATAAACATTAATTAATTAATTAATTATTTAAAATGAATAGTGAAAGTATATAAGGTCTTAGAACATTATGATAGAAGTATATGATGTCCATCCCCATGCTCTATTATGTCTCATAATTTGTTGCAGCAGTTGTTGGGTTAAAACCATTTGTTCAACTGATTTGGTGCTAAATTTAACCATTTTTTTACCACTGGAGAATTGATCAAAATGATCAATAATCCCTCCAAAATACCACATTAAGAAACCAAGACCTTGAGGAACACCATAGAAAAAGCCATGCTGTGATTTGGGATCAAACACTTTTGACATTTGGAGATTTTTGCATTTTTCTGTGATTGGATGGCGAGCACTTGTGTTGTGTAAACTGCTCAGAAAAACCCTTATTGTCAATGTAGCTAGGAAAGCCATCCATCCTCTGAATGCTCTAGGTCTCTAGTTTGACCCATCCATCCTCTGAATGCTCTAGGTCTCTAGTCTGATCCATCCATCCTCTGAATGCTCTAGGTCTCTAGTCTGATCCATCCATCCTCTGAATGCTCTATGTCTCTAGTTTGATCCATCCATCCTCTGAATGCTCTAGGTCTCTAGTCTGATCCATCTTTCGTCTGAATGCTCTAGGTCTTTAGTCTGATCCATCCATCCTCTGAATGCTCTAGGTCTCTAGTTTGATCCATCCATCCTCTGAATGCTCTAGGTCTCTAGTCTGATCCATCCATCCTCTGAATGCTCTAGGTCTCTAGTTTGTGGCTGTAAAGTTTCATGAGGCTGTGATTATCCTAGAGGTCACCACAGGTCATTTTATACAGTGAGCTCAATGAAATGTCTCCTATGGGGACTAACATCATCACACATGAAT
>CAKALU010030280.1:0-23574 GCA_916700995.1 Hozukius guyotensis | reverse complement strand
ATGACTGGATAACAAAAAAAACACAAAATAGATGTTAACATTCGGTTCACTGGTGATATAAAGATATGTGGTTTGGATGGGAATCAGAGAGCCCCAGGTGTGTGTCTACCCACTAGCATGATTTCATTCCTCCTTTTGCCTGCTTTTGACCCAACTCTCTGTGTCTGTCTATGCTTGAATCATCTCTAAGCTGCTACTGGGGGGGTTCCCTTGCAACAATATGTGGGCATCTGTTCAACAATATGCTAGTTTGAGAGGGATACACTTGGAACAGAAGAGCTACAACAGAGGGGGGAGGACACACACATTGGGCAAACACTTGTTCCTGCTTCTTATTTCTCATCCGATTTCCAATGATTTTAGATCATCTTTAAAGGGGACGTATCATGAGAAGCTCACTTTGTTGTGATGTGCTTGTGCTCATACATCCGAGTATCTGGAATTTCCTACCAACCCACAACCCAGTCAGTTTTGTGTGGGCTGCTTAGATCAGAAAACATGTGATTCAACAAGCCATTCAGGTTTGATTCCCCTTCCTATGTCACATGCAGGCTCATTAGAATATAACGCTTTGCAAAGGTACACCATATTTTTCTAGCAAGCCAATTAGTGCAGCTTTTTCAGGAGGGGTCTTCAAGAGACCGGCGCTAAATCGGAGCATTTCAGACAGAGGGTGAATACAGCTATATTCAGACTGACAGTAGGAGACGATACTCTTTTTTTTTTCTACAGTACCACAGGTACCGTCAGGGCTTGAAGCTAACGGCAAAGAGTTTAGAAGCAAAGAGACAAAACTCCAATGTTTTTTGACAATGGCCGCTGACGCCATTTTGGACTGAAAATGCTTATTTATAATTTTTTATTGTTTAACACAGCCCATTTTTTGGTAGAATATGACAATAGAATAGAAATTATTTTGTTTTGATTTTTTACGGCACTTTTTAGGCGGATATATTACTGGCTTCCGGTAGTCGCTTTCAGTCCAAAATGGCAGAAGCATAGCTTTGCTGCTAGGTGCTGATGTTGCAATGGAAAGAACAATTGACTTTCACTTCTTGGCAATATACGCTCTTTGCTAACTCGTCTCATCGTCCCGGGGTCGATAGAAAATGTGTTTGTGATGCAGTAAACTCAGGACGCACCCTATTTTTCCCTGACTATGCTACATTGTGAACAATAAATCGGTGTTGAAATCGGCAGAACGAGTGCTAGTTAACGTTAGCCGTTAGCTCCGTGCAGTACTGTGTTACTAGCTGCTAAGCTAATGCTAACTAGCTCTCGTCCTGCACATTTCAACACGTGGGGTACCATTGATTTACATTAGGATGCTCTATTTGGTAAAAGTGAGTATTGGGCGAGGGTGAATTCTAACGTTATCATGATGATTATCTGCAATTATTTTAATAATCTATTAATCATTTAAGTCATTTTTAAGCAGGAATGCTACACATTCTTGAGTTTAAACTTCTAAAAGGTGAGGATTTTCTGGTTTTCTTTGTGATATTAAACTGAATATCTTTTGTGTTTTGGACTGTTGGTCGGAAAAAAACAAGCGATCTGTTGAAGTACATGGGATTTATTGTTTTACTATTGTTTTTAACCGTGGTATCGAATTGGTATTGAGAATCGTGTAATTTCACTGGTATAGGTATCAACTGGTAAATTTCTGATATTGTGACATCCCTCATAGAAACCCCAAAATAAAAACTTGAAAATGAGCATGATCTGTCCCCTTTAAGCTAAATTTGAAGGACTATTTTGTACAGACTTTCACAGATTGTAATCCCAAGGGCCATGAAGACGAAATGGTAGCGTTGTCAGAGAACAAGCAGGCACCTGGACGGTTCGTGTGCTGTTAGTTAGACTAGAAATATACTTGATCCCTTTGTTAGCGTGTGGTCGGACAAGGATTTATCTTTTTGGTTTGGGTGGGGCTCGTACTGTAGCAGCGGTTAAAACACTGGCTGACCCTCCTCTTACTTTCTCTCTCTCTCTCTCTCTCGCTCTCTCTCTGCATCACACGCACAGCTGTGACAGTGGACAGCAGCAGCAAGGCAGGCGGACCACATGACCAGAATAGACAATGCAGGATCAGGGACACGAACACAGAATGAGAATTAAGTCTTCACTGCAAAGGAATTATTCTCAGCGTCGAGTAGCGGGGAGTGGAGTGTGTGCCGGGGCGGGAGGGGGGGGACTCTCCTCCCCTTTTGCACACACACACCCTCTCTCTCTCTCTCTCTCTCTCTGCTTTCACAGCCCATGGAAATAATCCTCCCTTACTGTAAATAGTCTTTAATTGGGATGCGAGTTAGAACAAGAGGCAGACGGTATTTGGCGGACAAGGAGCAGCGTCTCCTCCGCTCTCGTAGGCTCTTGTCAGCTCTCCAGAGAAGAGCTCCATCGGGGGCTGCCTGGAAAGCTATTCCCAGACTGGATGCGTAGGTGTAGGAGAGTTGGTCCGTTCCCACTCCCTCCTGGCCTGAAGCAGTGTTACAGTCTGTCATTCATTTGAGGTGATAATCACAGAGGGGGCTAGCGTAGCCAAAAAAAAAAAAAAAGAGGAAGATTGCGCTCGATATTTTTGGGAGTAAGCAAAAGAGCAAAAGAGATGCTGGAGCTTTTTAGTGTCAGCACTCATCTTGTTCTGACAGAAAAAGCTGGTATCGGACATGCAGAGCTTGGAGCTATTGCTTTCTATTTTTGTATTGGTGATAAACAGGAAAGACTGTTCTGAAATGAGTTGTAACACCTTCCAGCAAGTGTCTGATGAGTGGTGAGGGAGCTTTGTCCAAACCCTCAGATTCATATGATGTGTAACATCCAAGGTTATTCCAGGTGAAATTCTCTGCACATCCCACAAGCTGTTAATGAGTAAAATGAGGAGTCCTACTATATTTCTCTTTTGCAAATAATGCTTATTCCAAAATCATATATTAAGCTTTTAATGCATGTTTAGTTAAGGGAAATTTAACATGGTTTAAGAGGTGTTGTGATCAACAGACTGCTGGTGCTGACACACCAAGCCGACGGTCGGCCGTCGGACAGTTTGGGGCCGTCGGTGAGCGTCTAGTTTTTGGTTGAACATGCTGGTATTGAGTCGAATACTGTTTCCCTATCGATATGTGTTTCCCCCTAGCTAAATGTGAACCAACCCTTATCCCTAACCCTAACCAATGAGGGGGGGCGCAATCATTTTAACAGGAGGGAAACACTGTTTTAAATAGGAACAAATTGTGACGTAACACCAGCCGTCTAAAGGCCCTGACACTCCAAGCCGACGGTCGACCTTTGGACAGTTTGGGGCCGTCGGTGAGCGTCTGTCGGCCTAGTTTTTTTTGGTGTGTCCCGCACCGTCAGCTCTAGTCTGCCCTTGTTGGAGGCTTTTCAGCTGAATCAGCATGTTTAATCTGCAGCTGAGCTTGTCGGTGAGAGAAATCACTCTGATTGGCTGTTCAGCTTAAACGAATCAGTGCACGAGAAGAGAAACGAAAGTGAGGAAGTAAAGTCAAGAGGAAAAACACCAAAGGCTCTTTTCATTTTTCATCTTCATCTCATCTGATCATTCCAACACACGGATATTTTCACAACGACTTCTGGAATGAAGCTAAGTGGTGAGTGAGAGTGGTGTGAAAATGGTCGGCAGACGCCGCTTTGTTTCATGTACGTATCCGCCGTCCTCGGTCTTCCGGTTTCCCTTTATGAATGATGAATACAGACTACCGCCGCCTGCTGGTGTGGAGAGTTATTTCCTCTCATGCAGGCGCAGAACGTACGTGCTAACTGGCCGTCGGCTGTAGGTTTTGCTGTGCGTTCAAGTGCAACTTGTCGGCCAAGACCAAGGCGACGTGAGGCGACGCAACAGTCGGCCTTCGTCGCTGCTAGTTCTCTGATGTCGGTATGGTGTGTCTGGGCCTTTATACTGTTAGCTTTCTACGGTAAGCCTATTTAAACTGTGTGTACCGTTGGCCAGCTTAAATTATAACATTTTTCCGTTCCAATTTAGTCCTCTCTCAGTGTCTAATCTACACATGTTGCGTTCAGGAGCAGTACTGCTGTGTTTCACCTGGCAGCTCTGAACATTGAAAGCCCAATACACGATCACTGTACTTACACGCTTAAAATGGAAGAAAAAGACTTCATATATAAATATATAAAATATGCTTTGGGTCTCAGATTCTACCACTAGCGGGGATGTTTTCCTAATTCTACATATTGTTGTTTTAAATGCACCTCCTCAAATATATGAGTTTCTGGTTGGCTGCCAGTTAAAAAGAAAGATGGAGTTTAAAGAAATGCTAATTCATCATTTTTAGTAATGCCAGATTTGCATTTTGTGATGTGGCAAAGCCATTTCCAGTGCCATCTTTCTCCTTTCCAATTCATCACAAAATGTATTTGGATGAAGCAGTAGGTTATAATTTGGCTTTTGGGGAGAGATGCATTCAAAAAAAAATATTTTTCTAAAGTTGTACAACTTCTTTTAAACATATAAGTGCTAGATCATTTTACTAATTGATGAAATCAAATTATTTCCTGTTTTTCACATAGGCCTAATTGATAAATATATTGGGCAACTTAACCCTTTGACTATAACACTGCAGCTGTTTCAAATCACTTCCTGGTTGTGTTTTTCTTCTGCTTGTTTTTTACACTACTCTGGAGAGACGGCGTTTGGGTCCCCCCCCCCTCCTTTGCTTGGGTCGGTCCCTCGCGATAACCTGTGCGAGCAGAGAACCTGAGAAGCTGAGTGATGGCGATACAGATGGAGATAAAAGATACAGGGGGTGCGTTTTAACTGATGAGTCACTCTTGTGGTTCCGCTGCCGCTGGTCCTGGCTTGAGGTGTTAATTAGAGCTGGAGGGACGGAGGGGGTGAAGGATGCAGGAGGGACGGAGGGGGTGAAGGATGCAGGAGGGACGGAGGGGGTGAAGGATGCAGGAGGGACGGAGGGGGTGAAGGATGCAGGAGGGACGGAGGTGGTGAAGGATGCAGGAGGTGACGGAGGAGAAAAAGAGAGAAAGGGGGTAAAAAAGTCATTGATTCATCAGCGTTGCCCCGTGTGCTGCCACGCCGCCTCACGTCTTTATCTGTCCTCATCTAATAGGTGTCTGAAACGTATACCTCTCTCGTGTTTCACTCAGGGGAGGAGGTCATCTGGCCTGTATCTACTGTAGCATCTATCACACTATCACAGGCTGACGGGGTGCTGATGTCTCCTCATTGAGAGCAGGGGCTACGCTAGCAATGCTGATAGTTTCTACAGCACAGTGTTTTTAACTAAACCCTTTCAAAGTGAACACACATTTTAAGCAGTGACATTACACAAATGGTAAGAATTGAAAATATACACATTAGATTTGGTTTATCTGGTTGTTTGGTTGCTTCGTAATATTAAAGAGATAGTTCAGATGTTTTGAAGTGGGGTTAGATCACGGTTGGCACGCCCCCAGTTTGGAGAAACAGATCTTGGATATACTCTGTTGTTACAGAGATGTTGTACTTCCAGAGATGGATGGATCATCAGATCATTGGAGGCTCTAGGGAGCGTTGGATTCTAATATGTCCTCCTGGTCTGTCAGATCACTAACGTGTTAATGACAGGTGGAGAGACCAAGACAGGGTGACGATTTCCTAGTGGAGAAAAGTTGTTGTTTAGTTCACATGTAACTTGAACAGAAACGGTAACATTTTGTGGTTGTGGTTGTCTCTCTACTCCACCGATTTTACATGTCAAAGTCAGTTTAGTAGGCATGGATGTCACTCAAATGACATCACTTGAGTAATATCCGTTTGGACATGGAAATTACAATTTTTTAACAGAATGCCTGCGTTACAAACAAGGGGCTTGGAGTTAGAAGGACATGGATATACCAGGAACAGGGTGTCTAACAGAAGATGCTATATTGAGTTGCATAGGAAGTGGAAAATGTAGTTTTTGGGGAGTTTGACTCATAACAGCACAACAGTGTCATTCCCCTCCTGGACCATCAGCGGTGACAAGAATCGGGAGCTGAGAGGGGGACTACCTCTCAGATCTTCCATGTAGTGCAGCAGCTATTAAATCTGGCTCGCTGAAAGAAGAGACAGGGAACTTCATTTATGTCAACATCACTCAGGTTTCCTGTATTTCGACATTTTGTTGCTGTTTGCCAAACAGAGGAAGAGAGTTTGAAGAGGGTCGGCGTGGAACACAAGAGACAGAAGAAACACAGCTAGTCAAAGTGAAGCTACGACGAGTAAATAAAGTGCACAATATGGGTAGTGTTTTTTTTCCCAAAAGGTGTGCATGACTGCAAATATAGCCCCTTTAAATCCCCACTCCTGTGTATTTTGGCTTTTCTATGATATTTCATATTTATTTGAGTCATTTCCTAAGTTGATTAGCCACACTGTTACACGTTTTTCTTTTATAAATAACTTAATTTTGTGCTCAAAGTTAAAAAAAAGAAGAAGAAAAGAAGGTTGTTGGTAAAATGGGAATATGATGTATGACTATAGTAGAAGCTGCAGGTCAAAGGTCATCCTCCAGGCTGCAGGCGCACTCATGCTCGTTTGAGTCTGAGCAGCTGCAAACCAATAAATCTGTCTATCTGTCTGTCAGTTTGTCTTTCTAGTTATTTAGCTAGTTAGGTGTAGTTAGCTAGCCCTACTTGTTGCATCAGCTAACTGAGGGTTTTCATTTTATTTTGAGTTTCCTCCTCCTTAGTTTAGTGTTTTGTTTATTTTCAAAATGGCATTTGTGTGTGCGGTGAACGGATGCTGTCAGCGTAGTGGATTACACAAAACAACACACTAACTGTCTCTCTCACTCGCTCTCTTCTTTACCGTGCGGAAACGGAAAGTAGCCGATACCGGATGTTTGAAGGCCTGTATAGGTCCGAACGATGGGAGCGCACAACTTTCAGCCCAAAAGAAAACAAAAGAAAAGTCCTGTTAGAGAGATAAACGAATCACAGAGCAGCTCGGTGCGGTGTCGGTGCTGGAATTGAGGTGAGAGCGGCCAATGTTAGCACCTCCAAAACGTGCCGAATTTGCCTTTCAAACAGTGAACCTCAGCAACATGTCTATCCGTCCTCGGGTGCGCTGTGGCCGGCGTGCGGCGGTGCTGCTCCTCGGTGGCCGACTCGCCAGGAGGAGACGGTGAAGAAGAGAGCGAGTGAGAGAGAGAGTCGGCGTGTTGCGCTAATTTTTGTCTCATTTGTGGTCTGATGAACAGTAAATTCCTCTAAACTGGGTTGAAACGATGAAATCTGGTTGCCGTGGTAATGAATTACATCTGACTATTAACCACACCCCCATTCTCTGTTTGAGAAAGAACCAAAAAACAGGAAGTAAAACTGGCTGGAGGGGGGGGGGCTTTAATTTGAATTCAAACATGTAAATAACAATAGAAAAGCTTGAAGTTATCACACACTACATAATAATATGATCGGGCATTCATAAGAACAAAGACGAGCGTCTGTACCAAGAAGGTGGAGAAGCACCGCTGGAAAGAGGTGTAGCGCCGTGTGACTTCTGGCTGTCACCCTTGGCAACGGCCCTTCCGCTCCTTCTTGACACGCTGCCAGGGTGTCCATTGGCTTGTCACTTGTTCAACCCCTCTCGCTCTCTCTCTCTCTCTCTCTCCCTCCTCCTTTCCCTCCATCTCCATCTCCATCCCTTCCTCCCGAGGCTCCCCACGAGAACCGGCCACGTTGAGGTGCGACGCGTTGATTGATGCATGTGTGTGACACTCGCTTCCGGGAAACCACCGTTGTCGTCTGAATTGGGGAGAAACGTTTCTATTTTTGCCGCGTCGACGAATGCAAAGGTGACATTTGAGGGTATATATGGGGGGAAAAGTGTCCAAAATCGACGCTATGCTTGATGGTTCTCAATTAAAAAGGCTTCTCCCTGCAGTGTTTACAGTTGCTATGGAGCGACATAATTGACAGTAATTATATCAGTCGCTGGCTTGCTCACACATTTATATTTACATCACTTTCACTAATCAATTCCATATCAATGATAATTGAAATCTAGTTTGACGAGTGTTACTTCAGAGATAAATATAACGCTCTCTCTCTTATTCCCACTCATACATCACATCTTATCTCCAACCATCTCCCTTTTTTCTCGCTCGCTATTTTTGTCCCCGGCTCCTCACCTCTCTCTTCCTCGGCCCACCTTTCTCACTTTTTTTTTTTTTACCTTTGCTGTCCGTCTGCGCCCAACTCACTCCATCTCCCCGGCGAAGTGAAGGAGCGAGCGGTGCGAGGGGGAGCATGTACATGTGAATAATAGAGGAGGCCAGCTTCTCCCTAACGAGGTGTGTTTGATGGCTGACCTCAGCCCAATGTGTGTGTGTGTGTGTGTGTGGTCAAGGTGTTCTCCCATTCTCCTCCTCTATTATTCAGCGTCATGCCTTTTCCGTTTCTACCACAAAACCCTTTCAGATCATGGCACCTGGGAATCAAATGTTAATAGACACCCGCCCACACGCTCGCACACACATCGCAGCCACAAATGCTCAACACACACACACACACACGAGAGCCAGATTGATTGACATGACGTGGTGCGGCTCGTCGGCTTTGTTGCCCTTTTGCATCATTTATGGTCTTACAACAGGCGTGACTGGCGTTTTTTTTCAGTCTGGGCTCATGACTGTGTACGTTTTGAAAGAGTGAGTCGGGGGGGTTTCTCGCTCAATGTTCTGCTTCATCGCTCCACATGTTCTTTTGTGTTCGGTCTTCTCTTATTGTGGCGGCAGATTTATGGAGAGAAATAAGTACTCGGTTCTAGTAGTGACTTACATGAATGTGCTGAAAAGCCAGACGTCAGAGTTTGGCACTTGAACGCAACATACATGTGATGATCAGAAGCAGGCTGATACCTACGAAGAGCAATGCACTATAATTTGTATATAACCCACGTAATCAATTCGTATGTAATCCACGTAATTGTGAGCTGGGAAGTATAAGCAAAGTCTGCATAGGGAGGAGGTCAGGGTGGATGCGTGGGTCTAAAGCCCTAGACACACCAACCAGACATCAGAGAACCAGCGGCGATGAAGGCCGACTGTTACGTCGCCTCAAGTTGCCTGTGTTTTGGCCGCCAACCGGAAGATCGAGGACGGCGGATATACAAGCTGTTGTTATGATACGCACATGAAGTGTTTCCATACTTTACTGCATGTGTAGTGTTTACCACTTTGGATTTAATATGTGAGGGTGCAGGTTGTACTGCGGACTGTCCGCCGTTTTCTGCTTTGTCGTTTCAGCTAACTGCGGTTTGTTTTGGTTGAAGGATATGGAACGGATATGACGTCACGTTACTCAGACTACAACAATAAAAGCGCTAACTTCCTTCTACCTCCGCTTAGAATCAAAGGAAGCAAATATATCGAAATATATTATATTTTTCCCACCCCTAATAAATTTGTATATCTTTGTCAGTTGTAGTAGTAGTGAGTTATTTCTCTCCATACACATTTACCTAATAATTAGAGGTCAAAGGTTTCATTTCCTACACAGCGTCACAGCCAAATCAATCCCCGGGAAACCCCCTGACTCCTCCAGGGGCAGCCCCTTTTGGTTTCCCCCCGCGCTGACATGTACATGTATGTGTGTCTCTATGGGATAAGTGATGAGATGTGTGAAATATGGCAAGTGGAGCACTCTATTAGGCAGCCCCCACACCCCCTCTCGCCTCCAGGCGTCCTTCTGCTCCAACATACAGAGAGGCTGAGAGAGAGAGAGAGAGACGTCACCGAGGCTGTGATGGTGTGGTGGTGGTGGCGGGCCTCAGTTAGAGGATGCATTGAGGGGTTTCAGATTTAAACAGCCGAGTCTGAGCCAAACACCCACCACCGAAGAAGAAGGAGAGCGGGAACTCCTCCCTGCATCAGCCTCACCTAGCATTAGCCTTAAGAAGAAGGACAAGCTTCCAACTCAGTGTGTGTGTGTGTACATGTGTGAGCTCTGACAGTGGGAAGCTGCAATGTAATTGCTGACACTGTCCAGAGGATTGAATGTAATGAAGGTAGCTGCTTACAGGCTGCTTCATTAGTACAGCCGGGCCCGGGGCACTCCCTGTGTGTGCGTGTGTGTGTGTGTGAGCGTGTGTGTGTGCGTGTGTGTGTGTGGGCATGTAAAACTCGGCATCCTGGGAAATAAGGAGAGTCGAATGGTTCACGGCACGCACACACACATACACACATGTATTATTGCCACCCACCCACTCGCACATTAACAAACACATCAACAAGCATCGGCAGCAGCACATGGAACGTGTTGATTCTAACTTGAATCCATAGAAGCTCATTTCCTCCGTGTGTTTGCTACTTTAGGTATGTCTTTCTGCACCCGATTCCACTGGTAGCAGGCCATTAAATGTGCGTTATCGCTCGCTATAAGCATCACAGATGTGGGTCATTAGGGGCCTCCTACGCCTACTATGTGTGAAAGTAAAACTTAAAACCAACACGTTGTAAAACTGCATGAAATGTTATGATTTGAACACAAACAAAACAGCTTCTTTAGGTTTATGCAACAAAACCTCTTAGTTTAGTTTAGGGACAAACATTGTGTTTTGGCTTAAAATAACTACTTTTCGAAAGTGAAACTTAACGCTCGTGAACCATAGACTGTATATAAGAAGTGGACGTAGTCAGCGTGACGTCAACCGTTGGTTTGTGGACTGTTGTTTGAAGCCTCGAGTTCAGCATTTTGGCCGTCACCATCTTGGTATTTTGTTTTTTTCGCTAGTTTCAAGTCTTCTTCAATACAGCATGATGTTCATTTAGTAAATTATGGTCCCATTTAGAGTCAAATAGACCATAAAGCAGGGGATGCTTTAGGGGCATGGCTACCTTGTGATTGACAGGTCACTACCACAAAGTTGCCTGGTCTGGGAGTTTCGTCTTACAACTTTAACCCTTTCACAGTGTGTTTTCAGTTCATGAAAGTTAACTATAACCTTTTTGGTCACCTAAAAACGTCTTATTTAACGTCCGATTAGCTCCACCCTCTCGTGTCACTTCTGGTTGCATAAAAAAAAGATGGCGACAGCCAAAATGCCAAACTCGAGGCTTCAAAACGGCAGTCCACAAACCAATGGGTGACATCACGGTGACTACGTCCACTTCTTATATACAGTCTATGGGTGTAGCAGGGCCCTACTGATCCACATCTATGAGGCTTATAACCACTAATAACGCACATTTAACGACCTGATAACAATCTAATCGGCTGGTCTTTCTCAACAAAGGCTGCCCTTCAGAAAGTATCACTGATATACCATAGTAATACCGTAGCAATACTTCCTGCAAAAGGCCTTTTTTTTCTTGTATTGTGGTGTAATAGACTAAGGGATGTAGGGGCTGCAGCTAACGTGTCCGACACTGGGGCAATCAACTCTTCTTACTGGAGGTGTTGTTGTCACTCTTGACCTTAATTAAGCAGTACAGCAGGAAGTTCCTCGTCCTCAAGGAAGCCACAGCCGGACACACCCTTTAGCTTAACGCCGCCTGGCGAGCCGTTTCACAGTTTTGGGTGCTGCAGAGTTTCCGCTTTGCTTTGTTCCACTGATTTCACGATGATTGTCGGCACAATGTGCTAAAGCCGCAGCTGTGCTGATCGGCCTTTTGTCTTGCCTTTTCCGAAGCGTGGCTGGCATGAAATGGGATTTGTGGGCAGGGAGGCTGGGGCTGGTCATGAGGAGGGCAGCCGGTGGACCAGACGATGATGAGGCTGCCATCCTCGGCCACATGGGAACCCTGTGGAGATGCAGTTTAGATTAACTTTCCACTTAGTGAACAATGTGTCACTTGCAATATGGCCGTGTCTCCTGTTCCAGAAATCGGCTTGACAGCTGCACCTCTTGAGACGCGTTTGTCCCAATCAGGGTTGCGGTTGTGCATTTGCCCTGCCCGTCAAACGCGCGACGCTCAACTTAGATCAGAAACCTGCCATTGATTTTTGAATGGCCATCTGCCAGCTTAACCTTGACCTGTAAGACTGAGTGCAGTCACACCGTGACCCTTGACCTCTATCTATCCCTCTCTCTGCCTCTGTTCTTCCCTCTCTTCTCTCTCCTCTAGTGAGAGATCACAGAGGGAACATTAAGCTTCCTCTATGAAGACCGATCAATACCTGATCTGATTAGAACTAAGCACATACGTTTCACTACAAACCCTAAAAGCCAACAGATAAAGAGCCCCGTCGCTAATGTTAGCCAGTAGCTATCCATTTCAGAGCCCGACCCTTTCTATCTTTAGTCATATCGAGTAGAGTGGAACGAATGAGCCGAGTGTTTTCCACGCAGATTCACCCAGCTTGTCCAAACTGGAATGAGCAGCTAAGCCGTGGTTGTACTGGTGCAGCCCTGGGTTTCCCTACATCAGCAGCTTGGAAGGATGAAGGAGGAGGAGGAGGAGGGGGAAGCTTCTAACGGGAGGTATCAGAAATGTGCAGCTATATTGATGCCAGTGTAAGCACATTTCTATTGAAATCAATAGAGCTGCTCTCGAGCTCATTTTGGCTTCTAACAAGAGAATGGTACCTGGCTCACTAATGGAGCAGCCACAGATAACACTCGCAGAAGGAGCCGAGCTGGGAAAAAAAAAAAAGGAAGGAATATGCCGGTTAGGTGTGAATTCATTTATTTATTTGTGTGTCTGTCAGCCTGTAATGATCTCATCCTTGTTGTCTTTAACATATGTTGTTGTTCTGAGCTGCAGAATTCTATAAACCAGCCAGATTAAAGGGTCAGTTCACACATAAACATTATCTTCTCACTTACCTCCAGAGGTGTCTGGACATGCTGACAGTTATGGTTTTATTGGCCCAGATTTTGAGATGTGTGTCTTTGAGATTTCTGCCTCCACACAGTGAGGGTCGGGTTCCCAGTTAACAAATGACGCGGATCCAATAAGGTCTGACATTAACAAATCTCTTCTCGTTCCTTTCTATTAGTCAAGAGCGATGCACAAAACATTTAGGTACATTATATCGACTATAGCTAATTAAAGATAAACTAAAATGAAACTTTTTTTTCTGTTTTATGGTTAAGGTGCTCTCTGCAAGCTGGTGTCTGTTCAAACAAAGATTGTTTGTGTGTGTAAAGACATCTCACTCTGTAACAGGACTCCCTGACCATCAGTAGTTTGTGACTTTTTCTTTTTACTTTTAGCACGTACTGCAGCTGCCCTTACAAATTACATACTGTTGCCTGAAGTAAACATACAATTAGGGCATCGCGCCTTGAACTTTGACCCTTTCGCTCATATACAGTATCTGCTGTGCAGAGGATTGTGGGTCAGAAAAGCATGCTGGCTCGCGTACTGTAAAATGTGACCTGATGTAGTAGAACATCCTGGTATTTTTGGTATACTGCATTTGACATTTACTATGTATTGGGACATACTTAATGTTCTTCTGGCATACTAAATAGTATGTTAGTCTGGGGTTTTGGAACGCACAGTGTGTGTTTTTGTAGTTCAACACAAACAACTGATTGGTGACTGTTCTCTAAATGAATGATCATGTAACGTCAAATACAGGAGAGTCTCTCAGTTAAACATTTATGCTTATCATATCAATATTTCAAGCTTCTCAGCGTAGTACTTTATGCGTTGGGATCTCAATTATTTGGAGCAAGTAGCTCATTAAAAAGTAGTAAGTAGGCTACACCTGTTCTTACAGTGTGTCAGACACATTTCATAGCTTCTGCTGCTCATCTCATTTTGAGGTTGTAGATATTGTGAACTTTAAAGGAACAGTGTTTCTGTTTTCTTTTCTTTTCATTAGCGTATAATCACCTGAAACTAAGAATTTTTGTGTTTTCGTTATCTTAGAATGAGTCCTTCATATCTACATAGGGAGCGGGTCCTCTTCACGGAGTCCATGTTTCTACAGTAGCCCAGAACGGACAAACCAAACTCCGTTAACTTTTCCTGCTTGGGCCAAAGTCGATTAAGTTCCTCGCCGTTACTTGAAAATGTTGAAAGCTAAATCTACTGTAATGGATTCAGATTTGGTAAACGCCATCGAACCTCAACTCTAATTTGTCTGGAAAGAGAGATTGTTGTTGAATTTTTAAATGCTTTTTTGTTGTTGTTGTTGATACTGTGAGAACCACAAGTAAAATTGAATTGATCCCGATTGTATTAGTGTGGTCACAGAAATTGCAGACACATATTTGTAAAGCACCTAGAGGCGAATCCTTGAATTGTGATATTATGTGCTGCCCTTATAAACCTTTCCTTCTCTCACCACCGAGAGCTTGTTTAACTCTAATGTGTTCGTATTAGTCAAAAACTACTTCTATTGTTGTTTCAGAAACTTCAAATGGCAACTACTATGGCTTTTATAGTAAACTGCATCATGTGAATGGCTTCACTCGTGCACTGCATAAACAGCACATGCACTCACGTGTCCCATAGTGCACGTTACGTTTGTGTGTATATGTGTGTGTGTGTGTGTAAACAGCTGTTGGAAATGCCACGGAGAGCTGGCTTGCCGTGGGCCCTCTCTCTGCCGTCGAAATGTCATGCTACATGGGGGAAAAAGCAGCGATACCTCATCCGCCCACGGCCACACAACCCGCCCGCCCAGCCTCCGCATACTACATGCACACTCCTGCCCGGCAATATGCTAATGCCACACCGAGCCACAGACGCATTCATCACGCCTGTTGTCATTAGAAACAAGCCTCATTATACCGAGCCTGTGATTTATGATTAATATTCACAAAGGGGGTGTGGCGCATCGTCAAGCCCCTCCAATCCATTGATTTCATAACATAGAAGGGGGAAGAAGATGGGGGGCTGTTGAGGGGGGGAAATGTGTGTGTGGGTGGGGGGGGCGTGATGCTGAAGCTGCGGGGGAACTCCAGTCATGGCGTGGGAAATGAGATGAGGGAGTGGAGGCTGTCATATTCAAGGTGCCTGTATTTCCCCGGCGCTGTAAATTGTCTCTGGAACTTTTTTTTTCTGTGGCTTCATTAGTAAGTGTCTTTTCAATATTTATGGGTGTGTTAATAAAACATCAATACGAGAGGTCTTTGTGGAGAGCTGCAGGCTGTTGGGGGGGGCTGCGGTCTCGGGGTTGTCACAAAGAGAGGTTCAGGTGTGAGAAGTGACTGAGTGGGCTGAGTCGGGTGGATGACGTAAAACAGGACATGTGCTGCATCATGAAGGAAAAGTTAAGTTCATATCTATTGTCGAAAACAATAGTTATTTTGCTTTAATTTTTGTTGATTGTGGGCGTGTTTTGTGATGGAGGTGTATTATTGGTTGCTGACTAAGTATGCTGGTGTTGAGGTTCGGCCTCTCATGTTTTATTTATTCCAGATGACAGCGGGAGCACGCCTCTGCAAGGAGCTAGGGTGAACACTCAGTCAGCACAATCTTTCTTCCTATTTCTACGACTTACGGCTGCAATTAATGATTGAATTCACGATCTAGCAACTCGTTTTTTTATTAACCTTTTCCACTCCACCCCTCGTTTTCATAAACCCGTCTTTTTTAGGGGGCGTACAGGGGGTCTTTAAGGGGAGATAGCAGGTCAACAGTAGATGTCACATAGAAGTGATGTACATCATCTGAAAGCTGGAAACCTGAAGATTAATTTGTGGAAGTGTATATAAGAGCTTAAAACATTATGATAGAAGTACATCATGCCCATCCCCATGCTCTATTATGTCTCATAAGTTGTTGCAGCAATTTTTGGGGTTGATGCACAGATTCGGTGCTAAATGTAATCATTTTTTACTACTTGAGAATTGATAAAAATGATCAATAATCCCTCCAAAATACCACATTAAGACACCAAGACCTTGAGGAACACCATAGAAAAAGCCACGCTGTGATTTGGTGTCAAAAACCTTCTACAATCTTTGTGATTTCTGCAAGAATTGCATTTTTCCACTATTGGATGGCGAGCACTTCTGTTGTGTAAACTGCTCAGAAACCCCCTTATTGTCAATCTAGCTAGGAAAGCCATCCATCTTCTGAATGCTCTAGGTCTCTAGTTTGTGACTGTAAAGTTTCATGAGGCTGTGATTATCCTAGAGGTCACCACAGGTCAGTTTATACAGTGAGGTCATTTAAAAAAATGGTCTCACTACAATGAAACGGCTACTATGGGGACTAACATCATCACACATGAATACGATTGGGCTCATTGGATCCACAAGAGTCTCAGCTTTACAGTGATACCCAATTTATGTAATTCCCAGACTGTTTAGGGACCCCAGTATGCAGAAATATTGACATGGTTGGTACCAATGGATTAGGTTTTCGTGTTTCATATGATACCAGTACCTTCACTCTAGCTCTAAAAGGGAGCCTGCTGCAGCCTCTGGATAAAGGTCGACGGAGGGCGCCGGCTCCCTCAAGGAATGGAAGAGGTTAATCAATGAATCATCAGTCTATAAAATGTCAAAACTAGTTCCTGGAACCGGAGGTGATGTCTTAAATTGCTTGTCTTGTCCAACCAACAGGCCAAAACCCAAAGATATTCAATTATCAATAATATAAAACAGAGAAAAGCACGTATGTGGGTGGCCTTGCTCAAGGGCACTGGTCAAAAAGACGAGTCGGTGGTTGTACTGGGCAGCGTTTAGGTGTGATTGTGTCCTGAAAAGACAGCTTTGCTCTCAGTGGAGCAGGGACCTCCTGTGACATTTTTTTTCTTGTTAATTGATCAATCAATTATTGTGCATTGTTGTCAATTGACTAACTGATTAATTGACTAATCATTTCAGCACTAGTCACATACACACTCCCTCCCATGTATGGATCCAAAGGCCTATTAAAGCCTGTACTTGTGGGTGTGTGACTTAGAGCCAACTCCACCTATCTAATCAATCGCAATGTGGGCAGAGCTGAGATAAAGATAACACTTATTAATACTGCTGAGGCCCACGATCAGATACTGTTATCCAGATAACATATCAAGATACAGATTGCACGTTAATATCAGGTGCAAATTGGGTCTTAATGTTTCTGTCTTATATTTTTTACATCTATATGTCCATTGGTGACCTGTGATGTGTGTCTGCAACATGACTGGGCAATTAATCAAATTTAAATTATGATTTTTCGAACGATTATGAAAACAAGATAATCGACATTGTGCTGCATTCCGAATCGCAATGACGCCCTCGTTTTGTCTTGTGTTATAAATCCAGTGCACCTCTTTCCTTTGCAGCAGCTCAGTGTGGGAGGATCCCCTCGGCGGCCGTATTTCCTGCGTTGTGGGGCGCCACGACTGGCTCTAGGTCGCCTTAGAAAGGCCCGGTGTGAAGGTGGCGCTTTACAGCACCCCTCGCCCTGACTTCGCCATTTAGCCCTCGCTGTGCCCTCTCTCCCTGCAGGGGAGGGACAGAGCTCCCTTCTCACGGGGCGGACCATCCTCAGTGCAGCGATTTTTGTCGGCAAGACCAATCGTGAAATGCGGACCTCGTCTCGTTTACCATGCTTTGTGGGTGTGGCTTTTTTTTTTTTTTTGCCGTGTCATCACCTTTGATATCTATACAACTAATGTGTTCATGATTAAATTGTTTACAAGAGCACAAAGTTCTGCGTAGATCTAGCCTCTTAATTTCGCCCGTATCTTCACTCTAAAACTGAAAAAAAAAACGCTTTAAAACTGACCCCGCTACAACCTAGAAATCGCAAGATAAGTTAATGCATTAAAGAAATTAGTGGTGTTAAAACAAATTTGCGTTAATGAGTTATCGTGTTAACTTTGACAGCCCTAATATCTACATAAACCAATGTGTTCATGATTAAATTGTTTACTAGAGCACAAAGTTCTTTATAGATCTAGCCTCTTAATTTTGTGCACCAGATTGATGCATTGAACTTTAAAATGTAGACTACAAATTTTTCTTTCTAAGTGCATGATGTTTCCAAAGTCAACGAATAATCGTGATCTAAGTATTGACCAAAATAATCGTGATTATGATTTCTGCCATAATCGAACAGTCTGCACTGTGAACAGCAAAGTGCCATAATGATGGTGAAAGTATATCTGTATGGCGATGAAGAGGGAGGGGCTCAGCAGCACTCAGTTGAACTCTCTCTGGCCTGCATTCCCCATCTCCTCCGTCTTCCCTCCTCTCATTCCCCTGTAGCCCCCCCCCCCCCCCCATCCTACCAGTCATTTCCCCATCTTCCCATTTTACTGCTCTCTTTCTCTGGCCTCCCTCTTTGCTTTGGGAGTATTCCCACCGCTGCTCTCCTCTCCTCTCCTCTCCTCTCTGTTCCCCCTCCTCTCATCCAGTATGAATTGCTCTCTTAATCCTGTCCGGGTGAGGCTCCTGCTCACCCTCCCTCAACACCAAATGTCCATCCTCCTCCTCCTCCTCCTTCACTCAGCCTGGGATGGAGCTGCCTCTCCTCTCCGGGGAGACGGCGAGTGGGAGAGAGTTTGGGGATCCGGGGGCCAGGGATGGGATGGGCCCTCCCTGCCTCCCTCCCTGCCTCCCTGCCTGCTTGGGACACAGCTGTGAAGAACAGAGCTGTCTCTCCCTCTCTGTCTTTCTTTCCCTGCACATCTGGTGCGTGGGGGGACTGGGCCATGTTGTGCTGTGTTGTTTTGTCCTTGGCTCAGCGTGGTTTGCCGGATTTTGGCCTGGCTACGCTGGAGTAGGTTTGGATTTGAGATGCGGATCGGCCCACTGCTGTACCCACACGGATGAGCCGGGCTCCTTTGGAGTAGTGAGCGCCGGCTATTAAGCCGATGGAGTAATTATTAGCTGCAGTATTAGCGTGGGCCCCAGTGCCGTTTTTTTTGGGGCCGTAGTGTTCTTCAGCGGCTGGCGCGGCAGTAGCAGGTGGAGTGTCGCACTCCTTGCATTATGTAACTCCACCCCAATTTAGATCTGACTTCAAATAAATGAAAATCAAGCTGCTGGTTGGCTCCTTTCCCCGCGGATATAAATAGCATTTTCAAATCTTATCTAGAAACAGTGTTGTAGAGGGGAGAGGCTTTGAAATGCAGCCCGACGATTAGGATCCCATTGTTCCGCTCCACACCCCCTCCATTCTCCCGGCTGCTTACAGTAAGCCCGAGGATCTGTGTGTATGTGCCCGAGCGTGCAGCCCCGCACATGTGTATGCGCTCATCTGCATCACAGTGTGATTGAGATAGCGGCTAATGGTAAGATAGCATGTGCATGTGCGTGGTTGTCGTGGGTTTGAGAGTTTGTGAGTAATTGGTGTGTGCGTCGCTGCTGGGTGTGTCTTTGATGATGGATGCTGTGCTTCTGCTGCTTACCCCACTGCTCCTCTCAGAATTAACAAGGTTGCTAAGATACAGTGGGCTTATATTAGATTAGGTTATCTGCTGTTATTGCTGTTACTATATTTTACCCAGCACCGTGAAGCCTTTATTAATTTGGAAATTTACCCTGCCATGGAATGAAGACGCTGGTATTTGTGCACCGCTGCTCCTCTCCTCTCCTCTTCTGGCTAGGAGGGGGTTGTCGTACTGAAAGCCCCCCAGTCAGATGTCTACCCCACCCCATTACAATCTGGAGGCGGGTCCATACCTCTATTCATCATTAAGCCCATTTAATCTGAGGCTGCGGGCCCAGTGTTTCCATTTGACACAGAACGAGCCAGTAAAACAGCAGACAGGAGGCAGTGATATCACTTTGGTGGCGCTTCATTGGTGTGCAGAGGTGTCGTCCCTCCCACCAGTAGATGTCAGCCCAATCCAGTGTTTGACCTCCCGTAGTAGCTTCTCCAGGGCTGGAGGGCCATTGGCACTGCTGTTAGCGGATAAAGAACAATAGAGATGCCAAAGTGGGCTGTTCAGACGAAGAAGGCAATGCGCTGCGATCCCTCCACTTGTGGATTTGCACATTTTTTCCTGCACATATGTAACTGTATTCAGCACAAAATGACTATAGCACTTTTGTCTAGGGCTGTCAATTGGTTAAAATATTTAATCGTGATTTATAGCATGATTGTCCATGATTAATCACGATTAATCGCACATTTTTAATCTGTTCAAAATGTACCTTAAAGGGAGATTTATCAAGTATTTAATCCTCTTATCAACATGGGAGTGAACAATATGCTGCTTTATGCAAATGTATGTATATATTTATTATTGGAAATCAATTAACAACACAAAACAATGACAAATATTGTCCAGAAACACTCACAGGTATTGCATTTTGCATGAAAAAATATGCTCAAATCATAACATGGCAAACTGCAGCCCAACAGGCAACAACAGCTGTCAGTGTGTCAGTGTGCTGACTTGACTATGACTTGCCCCAAACTGCATGTGATTATCATAAAGTGGGCATGTGTGTAAAGGGGAGACTCGTGGGTACTCATAGAACCCATTTTCATTCACATATCTGGAGGTCAGAGGTCAAGGGACCCCTTTGAAAACGGCCTTGACCGTTTTTACTCGCCAAAATTTAGAACACATTTGGAGCGTTATTTAACCTCCTTCAAGACAATCTAGTATGACGTGGTTTCCAATGGTACCAATGGATTCATCAGGTTTTCTAGTTTCATATGATGCCAGTATCTTCACTGTAGCTTTAAAACTGAGCCGGCTATGCGATAATATGCGTTAATATTGCATTAACCTTGACAGCACATTGTATGTAGTCACAGTTACTATGAGGAACTTTCATTTTGTGTTAAACGTGTGTTGATTGCGCTGTGGACAAAAGCGGTAGTGTTTCCGAGCACCAGAGTCCCTTTAGAAAACTTCTTCATTTTACTGCAGCACGGTCTGACTGACAGTCTGCCCAGTGCGGTCCTGGTTCTGGTTCTCTCGTGCCTCCCTTCCCTCCAGTGGGCCCAGCAATACGGCCTCCAGCAGCAGCGTGGTGTCAGTGTTGGCTCCCAGCGGGGACCAACAGAGCAGCGATGCAAAGCTCTGCTGCTGCGTGCCGCCCCGAAGTATGTTGAAGTATGTTTCTTTTAGGCATTGTCCGACCTAGCAACAGTAACTAAGGGTTGACTTAGGATTGGTCCATTGGACATTCATTTCTTTTACTAAAACTTGACATCATATCCACCAGATTACTGTATTATTCTTTTAAGAGCAGCAGGGTGGCCTATAGTGCCGTAATGATGGATAAGCTCTGTCATAATTGGGCTGGAAGCAAACTTTGGCACAAGCAACTTTAGGCGCTCTGTCTTGCTCTGTGATTTGTAGCCCATGTTGTGTAAAACTGCTGATCCATGGCCAGGTGTCCAAGGCTGTGTGTATATATAGGTGTTCTCATGTACCTGGAAAAAAGTGTATGAGACTGATGTTGTGGTGTAACATTTGTCTATATACAGTATGTGTAGAAATGCATACAACACAGTGCATGTGAGTTGTGTGTTGGATATGTGTGGGAGGAGACCTGCTATAAGGGAAAACCCCATTAGTGTGGGATGCCAGAGAGATAATGAGTGCTGACTGCTTTATGTGCTGGAAATGATGGAGTGGAACATGGTAGCAGTTTATGAATCCTCTCTGCTAGTGGCTAGCAAATGGCATGCTAGCTAAGCTACTGTATTACAGATGGACAGCACCTAGCCTGCATGCTAACTGACTGTGCTGACTGTAGCTGTGTCCTAATTCCACATAATGTGTTTCGACTAGGAAGTGACTAAATTAAGTATGCTCAAAAAAGTCAGTATGCGTGTCAAAAAAGTGTGCTGTTAATATCCCATAATGCAATGCACAGAGGAGTAGCTACTAACAGCAGTGAATGGTGGTAAAACAGCTCCTGGATGATCTTTGAAATGGCTCTCCCCTCTGTGTGTGTTGTATTCCGAGCTTCTCCGTGCTTTGTTGACATAGCTGGTCCGGCCGTTCGTGCCTTTTAGTGCATGTGAGCGTGCCCCGCTGGATAGGTCACGGCCGCCACTCTGCACTGCTTTCATACGGCGGTTACAGCTGATACCGCCGTCCCAGTAACGGCTTTGTTGCGGAGGCGTAGCACCCATCCTCCGATTCCCCCTCAGGTAAACCCTGTTAGTTCTGTCTGTAATATAGCAGGAACACGGAGCTGTTTATTATGATAGTTTTGTTTTAGCCTAATTATTTCCTTCTTTTTTTTTACAACTTTCACTCTCTACTACTCCTGAAAGTTTGTAGTCTCATGGCGTTATGAGTCAAACAGGTGAAGTAGAGTTACTCTGACATCAGCCTGTATCACACAAAGGGCTAGCCTCCTAGCTAACCATAGCTACTTGTAGTCTAGTTTCTTTAATTCCTGTAACTTTACTAAATGAAGTGGATGAACTTCATCCTGATGCCAAAGTCCCACCTCTTGACAACAACATACTTTGTAGTTGGAAATTATATAAGAGCGCTTGCCACAAAATTGTGTCACACGGACATTTTTCCAGTGGTGGAAGAAGTATTCACATCATGTACTTAAGTAAAAGTAGTAATATCACACTATGAAAATACTCCACTATAAGTACAAGTCCTGCATCCAAAACCTTACATTACAGCAAAATGTACTTAAAGTATGAAAAGTACTCATTCTGCAGAAAAATGGTCCCTGTCAGTGTGTTACTATGATATATGTTTTTTTTTAATTAATATTACTGGTGCATTAATGTGTTGCATTTTAAGGTTGTGCTAATTTTAAATACTTTATATACTGTTGGGTAGTTTAATATACAGCAATGCATCACATCCTATAAGATCATCATGTGTTTGTAGCGTCACTGTCCTGCGAGAACCACATTTCTCAGCTGTTTTCAGCTTTGTGACGGTGCATTTTACAGCTGATCCAAGAGACTTTTTATATAGTTTATTCATCTTAAAGCTGAAGTAGGCGAGATTGGAGCAAATATGATTAAAAAAAAGTTATTTTTATAAAACGGTCGTCCTGACAGTACATGAAACAGGTAACCTGAAAAAAAACATGTGCCTCTGTGTCCTCCGGTGCTCCTAACAGCATCTGCAAGATTTCACAGAGTGGAGGAAAGCAAGCAGTAAGAACTGATCTGAGGTCTGCTGTCCAGCTGCCATCTATGAGAGCCGGCTGTCAATCACTCTGAACTCCGACCAAACGGTCAAACTAGGCAGCGCTGATCAAATATGAATCAATATTCTGTTACTGTAATGCCTATTTCTCTCCTCAAATGTTTTCAGAAACATCTTGTAGTGCACGGTTTAGCTGTAAAATGAGAAAGTTGGTGACCCGGTAGCCATGTTGAGATCAGGTTGAGATGGCTTGAAGGAATGTCAAGTACCGGTCACATGATCGGAGCACAGCCAATAGGAACGCTCTCTCTCTCTGAAATGACCTGTGATTGGCCAAAGTCTTGCCGTCACGGGCTAGATTTTCTAAAGCCTGAAAACAGAGCCATGAGGAGGTGCAGAAGTCTAGTTTTCTCTCAGAACACTTGAATTACAATATGCTGAAAGGTTATTATGGAATTTTTGCCCAATGATGCCAAAAATATACTGCCTACTGACACAATTTTCTGAATCCATAAGAAACATTTCATCCATCAGCTTATCAGAAAAATTAAAATTCAGAAATTTTGAAAAATATGAAAAATTGTAATCTTCAAAGTAACTAAAGCTGTTAGACAA